>NDXB01019790.1:0-76477 GCA_002631895.1 Agapornis roseicollis | reverse complement strand
GATGCAAGACTCTACACTTGCCCTTGTTGAATTTCATCAAGTTTCTTCCCACCCAACTCTCCAACCTGTCCAGGTCTCACTGAATGGCAATACAGCCTTCTGGTGTGTCAGCCACTCCTCCCAGTTTAGTGTCATCAGTGAACTTACTGAAGGTACACTTCTTCCTTTCAACCAGTTCTCGATCCACCTCACTACCTGATCATCAAGCCCACACTTCCTTAGCTTCTCTATGAGGATGCTGTGGGAGACAGTATCAAATGCCTTACTGAAATCAAGAAAAAACACATCCACTGCTCTCCCATCATCCAACCACCTAGTTACCTCCTCATAGAAGGCTATAAGGTTGGTCAAACATGACCTCCCCTTGGTAAAACCATGCTGGCTGCTCTTCATGACCCCCTCATCCTTGATATGTCTAGAGATGGTGTCAAGAACAAGTTGTTCCATCACCTTTCCAGGGATGGAGGTAAGGCTGACCGGTCTATAATTACCTGGGTCCTCCTTCTTGCCCTTCTTATAGACTGGTGTGTCATTCGCCATCCTCCAATGCTCAGGCACCTCTCCCGTTTCCCACGACTTACCAAAGATGATGGAGAGTGGCCTAGCAATGACCTCCGCCAGCTACCTCAGCACCCGTGGGTTTATTCCATTGGGCCCATTGATTTATAGATGTCCAGATTGCTTAACTGATCCCTAACCCAATCCTCATCTACCAGAGCAAACTCCTCCTTTATCCTGACTCCTTCTGGGGCTATAGAAAACTGGGGTCCCCAGGGAGAGTCCGTAGGAGTAAAGAAGGAGGCAAAGAAGGCATTCAGCACCTCCACCTTCTTTATATTCTCTGTCTCCAGGGCACCCACCTCGTTCAGCAGTGGGCCTATATTACCTCTTGTGTTAGCTTTACCTGCTACGTATTTGAAGAAGCCTTTTCTATTATCCTTAACCCAACTCTCAAGATTAAGTTCCAAGGAGGCCTTAACTGTCCTAATTGCCTCCCCATATCCTCTAACAACTGTCCTATATTCCTCCCAAGTGGCCAGCCCCTCCTTCCATAGTCCATAGAGTCTCTTTTTGCACCTGAGTTTGCCCAGCAGTTCCTTGTTCAACCATGCCATTCTCCTGGCTCCCTTACTTGATTTCTTACCCATTGGGGTGCTCTCATCCTGAGCTTGGAAGAAGAGGTCCTTTAATGCTGACCAACTATCTTGTGCCCCTTTACCACCTAGTACCCTTTCCCATGAGACTTCCCTTAGCAATTTCTTGAAGAGACCAAAGTCAGCCCTTTGGAAATCCAGAAATGCAGCCTTGCTAGGTATTGTATTCCTCCCACACAGGATCCTAAACTCCACCATCTCATGGTCACTGCAGCCAAGGCTGCCATTGACCATCACCGCTTCAACCAGACCCTCCTTGTTGGTGAGCACTAGATCCAGCAGCGCTCCTCTCCTAGTTGGTTTTTCCACCATTTGCATTAAGAAGTTATCATCAATGCACTGGAGAAACCTCCTAGAGTGTGAATGATTGGCCACGTAAGTCTTCCATGGTAGTTAAATGCATGGTAGTTAAAATCCCCCATGAGGACCAAGGCATGCGGTCGTGAGGCTGCTTTCAGTTGCCTGTAGAAAGCCTCATCAACTCCTTCATCTTGATCAGGAGGTCTATAATAGACCCCCACAACCATATCACCCATACCAGCCTGCCCCTTAATTCGTACCCACAGACTTTTCACTCGCTCCTCATCTGCTCCTGAACAGAACTCAACACATTCTAGTCACTCTCTCACATAACGAGCAACTCCACCACCTCGCTTTGCTGACCTATCTTTTCTAAAAAGGACATAGCCATCCATGACCACATTCCAGTCATGCGAGCTGTCCCACCATGTCTCTGTAATTGCCACCAGATCATAACCTTTAGACCGCACACAGACTTCTAACTCCTCCTGTTTATTCCCCATGCTGCATGCATTGGTGTACAGGCATTTCAGGGAGCGAGCAGAGCGCGCTAATGGCACCCTTGGGAGGCGGGAGGCCTTCTGGTCTCCATTAATACTAGAACAAGGCCCCACTAGTTCAAACCCAGCTACAGCCCCCTCCCACTTTGAATCAAACCTAAAGCTCTGTGAATGAGCTCCGCTAACTCTTGCCCTAGTACTCTTTTTCTCCTGCGGAACAGGGTCTAAACAACTATCCAGTCCCTCAGACGAAACAATAGCTTCAGAGTCATCCCTAGTCTGCCATCCTGCAAGCCCCAGCATGTTTCTCTTGGGCTTGTCCCTAACAGGCCCAGTTATCTCCCCTTCCCCCTTCATATCTAGTTTAAAGCTCTGTCAATGAGCCCCGCTAACTCCAAAAACCTTTTCCCTCTTTGGGACTGCTGTATCCCACCTGCCACCAGCAAACCAGGTGTCTCATACAGCAGCCTATGATTGAAAAAGCCAAAACCCTGCCTTTGGCACCAGTCACGTAGCCATACGTTAATCCTCACACTCTTCCTATTTATCCCTTCATCCTCGCTCATAATAGGTATGGAGGCAAACACCACTTGTGCACCAGACCCTCTAACCAGCCAGCCCAGAGCCCTGAAGTCTCTCTTCATTGCCCTTGCACCCCTTGTAATAATTTCATCACTCACTGCCAACCTGAAAAATCAGCAGCAGATGTAGTCAGAGAGCTGCAACAGATCAGAGAGTTTCCTTTTAACATCTCTAATCTTAGCCCCAGGTAGGCAGCAGACCTCCATGTGGGAGGGATCTGGTCGACAAATGGGCCCTTCTGTTCCCCTCAGAAGGGAGTCACCCATCACAATTACTCTGCTTTTCTTCTTGGTGGACGAAGTTTTAAGGTGTGGGGGTGAGTGACAAGCCCTGAGTGACTCGCTAAATAGATCTACCCCATCTCCATTTACCTGGTCCTGTACTTCCAAGACCTCGTACCTGTTATTCAAGGGCAACTGGGAGGGAGGAAGGGATTGCGAGGGTTTTCACTTACCTCTCCGAGGAGGGACGTCCTTCCACACCTCCCTGTCCCTTAAGTTCACTCCTTCAGCTTGATGGTAGGAGGGAAGGGGATCCATCACTTGCTCAACCACTTCCCTCTGCTCTTGCCTTAGGCTGTGGCTCCACCAATCTATTTCTCTTTCACATTCTCTGGTGGCTCTCAGCCTTTCTACCTCCTCCTTCAGTTCCACCACCTGCCTGAGCACATCAGTTACTTGCTCACACCACACGCAAGAGGTGTCACTGGCTCCCTCCAGTACAAGTGCCAGGCTCAGGCATTCTCTGCAGCCAGAGATCTGCACGGCTGAATGTCTGCAGGCAGGCTCAGTCTGGGTACCTATCTTATTCCTCACAGCAGCTGTTGATCACGTTGTGACCATGATTTAGCTGGTCAATCAGTCCGCCTACGTCTCCTCACACAAACAAGCAGTCCTTCCTTCTCCTTCGCTCCAGGCGAGTCCTCCTGCACAGGCGGCCAGCCCGCTTGAGCTGCCGCGCAAACTGCCTCAACCCGCCATGTTCACCTCACTCCTGGTCTCTTGTGCTCCCTGGGCAGGTTTTTAAACAGTCACAGCTGCCGCCGAGCCTCCTGGCTCCGCCCCCTGTGAGTCAGCTGACCGCGTGAGCTGAGCTGCCAGCTCCTGGGCGAGTCTTCTCAAGGACTTGAGGCTCCCTCCTCGCTGGCTCCTGTAGCTCTGAGGTGAGGCTCCTGGACGCTGATCCCTCGGCTCCGCTCCACTCCGGAGATCCAGGCGTCCTGTCTCAAGCCACTCCTCTCAGCAAATGTTATCTGGAATAAAATGTTACTGTCAGAATATGCTGTGCTCTGAAAAAACTACATAAACAAGGGAAGACACTGAAGTCACAAATATTTTTTCATTGTCTTCATTATTGTCCTGGTTTCAGCAGTAGCAGTCATTTTTTTCTCCTTCTTAGTAGCTGGTGCAGCACTGTGGTTTTGACTTTCAGCCTGGGAACAGCTCTAATAACACCGATGTTTAGTCTGACCAAGGACTCTGTGAATCTCATGCTCTGCCAGGGAGTAGGGGAAGCCAGGAAGAAGCAGAGACAGCACACCTGATCCAAATTAGCCAAAGGAGTATTACATACCCTCAGTAAGTTTACCGATGACACCAAGCTGTGTGGTTCGGTGGATCCGCTGGAGGGAAGGAATGCCATCCAGAGGGACCTTGACACGCTTGTGAGGTGGGCTGATAACAACCTCATGAAGTTTAACCATGACAAGTGCAAAGTCCTTCACCTGGGTGGGAACAATCCCAGGCACAGTTACAGGTTGGGCAAAGAGGAGATTGAGAGCAGCCCTGCGGAGAAGGACTTGGGGATGTTGGTCAATGAGAAAATGAACATGAGTCGACTGCAGTGTGCACTTGGAGCCCAGAAAGCCAACTGTATCCTGGGCTGCATCAAAAGCAGCATGATCAGCAGGTCAAAGGAGGTGGTTCTGCCCCTCTACTCTGCTCTCAGGAGACCTCACCTGGAGCATTGTGTGCAGTTCTGGTGTCCTCAACATAAAAAGGACATGGAGCTGTTGGAACAAGTGCAGAGGAGGGCCACGAGGATCATCAGGGGGACTGGAGCATCTCCCATACGAAGACAGGCTGAGAGAGTTGCGGCTGTTCAGCCTGGGGAAGACTGCATGGAGACCTCCTAGCAGCCTTCCAGTATCTGAAGGGGGCCTATAGGGATGCTGGGGAGGGACTCTTCATTAGGGACTGTAGTGACAGGACAAGGGGGAACGGGTTCAAACTCAAACATGAGAAGTTTAGATTGGAGATAAGGAAGAAATTGTTTCCTGTTAGGGTGGTGAGATGCTGGAATGGGTTGGCCAGGGAGGTTGTGAGTGCTTCATCCCTGGCAGTGTTCAAGGCCAGATTGGATGAAGCATTGGGTTACATGGTTTAGTGTGAGGTGTCCATGCTTATGGCAGGGGGGTTGGAACTAGATGATCTTAAGGTCCCTTCCAACCCTAACTATTCTATGATTCTATACCATAGCACGTCATGCCCGGGATGTAACTGGGAGTTACCCAGAAGAACATTCACTGCTTGGTTAGGCTTGTTTCAGTGGGTGGTATTGTATTCTCTTCCCTTGCTATTTCTCTTCTCATTATTATTATTGGTGGTAGCAGTACTGGTTTGTGTTATACCTTAGTTACTGGGCTGTTCTTATCTCAGCTGTGGGAGTTACATTGGTTTAAACCACTACAGTTATTCTGGATCTTACAATAAATTCTCCCTGCATGCATGAAGTCCCAAAGAAAGGAATGCTACAACATCACTTATGATAAAAACATCTAACAATACAATTGAAAGAAATCTCAGACATTTAGAAAGTGCCCATGATGCCAGCCAAAATCAGTTAAATATCATACCTGACCAGTTTGTCCAACCTGCTCTAAAGTGATGAAGATTCATACCACACACACACACACACACACACCCCGCCTCAGACAATCCATTCTAGTACTTCAAGAACTCTGGCACATTCTTTCTAACATCCTATTAGGGATATATTTAAAAAGAGAAAATATCTGCTGCACAACAGCAGCTAGAAAAAAGGAGTGAGAATATATGAAACAACTCTGCAGACAACAAAATCAATGAAGAAGGAGGAGGTGCTCCAACGCTGGAGCAGAGATACCCCTGCAGCCCATAGAGATCAACTATGGAGCAGAGATTGCATTGCAGCCCATAGAGATCCATGGTGGAGCAGAGATCCACCTGCAGCCCATGAGGGACCTCACACTGGATCAGTTGGATGCACCTGAAGGAGACTCTGAGATCCTGCCCTACAGCAGGCTCCTGGCAGGAGCTGTGGACCCATGGAGAAGGGAGCCCATCCTGGAGCAGGCTTGCTGGCAGGACTTGAGAGCCCAAGGGGGACCAGTGCTGGAGCAGTCTGTTCCTGAAGTACTTCACCCCCTGCAAGGGACTATGCTAGAGCTGTTCATGAAGAACTGCAGCCCATGGGAAGGACTCACATGGAAGCAGGGGAGGAAAGTTGAGGAGGAAGGAGCAGCAGAGACAATGTGTGACAAACTGACCACAATCCCCCATTTCTTATCCCCCTGTGCCACTTATAGGAGGGAGGTAGAGAAATGAGGAGTGAAGTTGAGCCTGGGAGGAAGGAAGGAGGGGGCAGAGGGGGAGCATGTGTTTTAAGATTTGGGTTTATTTCTCATCCTCCTCTGATTTGATTGGTGATAATTAAATTAATTTCCCCAAGTCAAGTCTGTTTTACCCATAGTTGGTGAGTGATCTCTCCCCCTGGCTTTACCTTGAACCACAAGGCTGTTGTTGTGTTTTAATACCATGTCTTAAATTTTTATTTTAAATTTTTATTTATTTAAATCTTTAATTATTTTTTATTTTAGAGTTCATTAATATGAGCAGCCTCTCTTAGAAGATTTTGTGTCTTCATCACAAGATGCTCTCTCTCCTGTGGATTTAATGACTAAATAGCTGCCAATATTGCAATGTGATATCTGGGTAACATCTGGAAACACACCATTGATATGGCATGTACTACAGTGCAAGCTGTGAAATAATGGGACTAAGTGTTAAAGCTGAAATGTGCATAATAGGCCCAGAGAAGCTTGACCCATCTGAATAATATAGGGGCAACTATGGGATAACAACATGAATTTTATTAAGCCGGAAGAGTAGTAAAACCTGTTTATTAAGATCAAGTACCAAAAATTAAATCAAGTTCTGTGTAAGGAAACCTGTGGATGGATGTACTCACAAATGATGGGTAATACCCTGGTAACCTATTTTCACACTTATAAGGCTAGAAAACTTGAAACAACCCCATTAGAAGTGAATGTCCCAAAATTAAGTGGAGTAGTAATTAAAACAAGGAATCAGAAATGTGCCCAATATGAATGTCTCTTTAGGAAAAGTATGGTCATAACTGAACAAAAAAATACCTTTGTGGCACTGAAGATTGAAACTCCCCAAAAGTGGTTGCAATTTACCAAGACTGATTAATTCTTTCCACATAGAAGTCCTTAAATAACATGCCGCAGTTCATAATTTGCTGTTTCCTCCCTTTTTGCTGAAATAAATGTCTGCTCATTTGGCTTAATTTTGAAGCAAAAAATTATACAATGAAAATATGTTGCAAGAGGGTTATTTCTCTGTTATGAGTCAGAATTCCCCATCTCAAAACCTCAACCACAGCAACCAGTCTGAAAAAACTACACAATTATTCAAATGCAGTAAGACATTTAATAAACCTAAATTGCAACTAAAGCATTGATTGACTTTTCAGATAACATATTTTGAGGTGTTCAGAAGAGTCAGTGTCTAAAAACTGTTTTAAGCTCTCTGCAAACTCTCAAGAATGCAACATGTTGCATACACTGAAAAGTAACAACAGTTGTACCATTGTTGAGAGTTCAGGGATTCTTCACAGGCTGTTTTTGACCATTCTTGTCTTTCACTAATGCACACTGGGAAATCATGTGGTCACACAATTTCTGCCCACTAATGCAAGAGAGGTTTCCCCATTTTTACGTTAAAGTCCTACCAGGTATGGGTTGTGGATCTGAAAATGTTCCCCTCGGGGAATATTTTAAGGCAATTGCTGTAATAATCTCTGTCTTTCATCAACTGCTGAGAGGTTTCCACTCTGCCCTCTGCAGCATATTTGCCTCTATGAAAAGGGCCTACAAGAGTTAGTGTTAAGTGCAGATTTGTCTCTAGACTCCCAAATTGAGAGAAGTGGCACATGGGACCCTGCAGACCTTTGGGAATTCCCTTTCCTAAGCCTGCTGACTAACTAACCCTAGAAGTGGGACTTCTAGGTTAATTTGTAATTTCTGCTAGTGTGGATATGAGTATTCATATGTGAGATGAGTACTGGGGATAATCTGGCCTGCTCTGAGCACGCCACAGCGTGTCCACTCCACAGCACAAGTCTGGTGGGGAAACAGATTAGGCACTTGCTACAGTCTGAGGCAGTGCATTAGACCATCACCTCAGATCTAAATCATGACCCCTAATAACTAGTGGTCATGCTCAGCTGGAGCAGTTTGGTTTCTGCTGGAAGGCAGGGATTAATTGCTGAATAAATTAGGACTCAGTGTTTTGACACAGTGCCTAGAACGATGGGTCCTATCTCTGGCTTCAGCACAGTACCTTTGTCCTGCTGGGCTGCTACTTTAGGCACTGAAGCTGCTTCCACTGCCTGGTAACTTGTCAAATAATATGTACAAGGGCTTAAAATGATACTCAGTTGACCCCTGAAGGACACCAAGGCAGAAATAGCAAATCGTTCTCCCTCTCTCAAAATTTGCAGTTTCCCAGGTCTGAGAATGATGCCCCTTTTGTTTATTAAGGGAAAAATCTGGGGCCTTTTTTATCCAGAGAGAGCTTATCTACTTCATAGATGCCTAACGCTATTGACATTTTGTAGTTCATCTTTGGTGAAAGCATCAGAAAAAGGTTAAAGAGGGAACTGGCAATTGGAAGGATACCACAAAACATTAGAAAGAGTATTCATTATTTTCCAGCAGCTCATCTTCTTCAGGGCCAGGAGAGTGAAAAGCCTCTGTAATTACTAACTACAAATGTTTACATTATCCAGGGAATTACAAATTCCCTTTAATTGTTGATAGCAGTTCAGATACTTGAGGTAGAGGAAGGAAAACAGAAGGGATCAGTCCTTACAGCCAGTTCTCACTCTCTCACCCTAAGGGGAAACAAGCTGCCTTGTCTGTGAGCACAGATGTGGTACAAGCTAAAAGCTAAAAAACTTTCACAAAGCTGAAAATAAGCCAGCATGTTGTGGTACCAAGCTCATTTGAAAATGTATAAAATAGCACCACAGGTTTCCAAGGAACCGTTTATAATTCACCTATAACAACCAAGTGTTTTGGTCCACAGAATAAGTATACAGGCTTACCAAGCAAAATTTTAGGTTTGCAGTGAAATTTACTTCCTTAAAAGTCTCCTTTGCACACACAATTAAGTCATACTGCTGCCATTCGCCGCCTTCTCCTTGCAACCTTCTTGACAGACAAAATGAACTAACATACCTTGAACACCTTAGCAAACCAAAAAGCCATGTTACTACTGAAATGTTCTGCTTCAGGAAGGTATTCTGCATCTACAAAAGTGTATCATATTTTACACATGACAAAACACCAACTGCAGCATGTCTGAGTTGAGTCTTGGGGAAAATCTAGGACTTAACATCAGCCATCAAAAGCAGGCTATAAGGGTAGTTATGCTTGTCACTAGTACTGGGAATTTTATTAGAATATTCATTAACCATTGTGTTTATCAGGGAACTTATACCTATTTAACCCACAGCACCCTTGAAAAGATTTCCTGAGGAGAATTAAAACTTGAAATCCTGGGAGGCTTAACATAAGCAAATCCCAGACGCCTAGGTCTAAGGGATTGGTCTGATGATTCACAGATGTCCTTTAAATAGAGGCTGCAAGCTCTATGTACCATCAAAAATGGCCAGTACAGCCTTTGTCAAAGTAAACAAAAGCAGAGTGCATTTGGAGAGTGGTTGGGCCAGGTAGTAAAGCATTTGACCTTACACCTTTGTTTTGCTTCTGAAATGGCTTTGCTTTCTCCTGGCCTTCCCATCATTGGCAAGGTCACAAGGGCAAGTTTTTCCTTTATTCCTTTAGGGCTCTTTCACACACTCCTTTATATATGTGTGTGTGTGTGTACACATATATGTATTTATACACACAAAGAAAGGAATGGTGTGAAAAAAATCCAAATAGTAGTAGAAAAAATGTGTGACAAAGATTTTTAAGGAAGCAGGAATAAATGAAAAGCTTACTAGGAATATAGTAAAAGCCAGGGGCCAGACAGACCTTTTGATCTAGGGAAACAGGAAACAACATCTAGGATACATATGCATTTTTTTCATTTAAAAAATCGTGTGCCAATCATATTTTTTCACTGATGGCAACTACTGGTATGGAGTAGGGTGGGCAGTTTGCAGCATAAATTAAGTAAGAGGAGGATGTTTCTAGAGACATATGAATTGACAGAATGTCCTTTTCATTTTCTAGTGCCACAAAGTGACCAGGTAAGCAGGACACTCTCCACAATCCTCCTCTGAACACAAAGTTGACTAAAGCAAAATTCTTAGAGTTACAGAGATACTGACATAGTATTCTTGAAGCACAGTGGGAATTATTGGGTCTTGAGAGGTTTTCCCCCCTCAAAGCAGATGTGATAGAGCCCTAAAAAGTAGCACTGCTCCTACGAGTAGCACCTACAAGTGCCCAAACTGAATGTGAGAAGACAAAATGTCATCTTAACTTCTATGTAATTAATGATATTCACAGTTGTATGAAGGTATAACATTTGAAAATATATGAAAACTAAAGAACATTTCATGAAATATACAGGATATATGCATTCACAAGGAAACATTAATACTGATATGCTGGCTTTTTATGTACTTTGGTTTTATTACTTTCACAGGTGCTACAGTTACTTGACTAGAAAGCAAATATAATACATAAATAATTCATCAAACAGAACTGTAAAATAGTTCCTAAAAACATTATGTCCAATTTGCACATTTTATATTTGCCAAAAGCCTTGGTCAGCACACAAAATATGAGTCCTCCAAAAGACAGCATCCATTAGGTGTAGTCAGGGAGACCCTTCCTGGATCATATACTGCCTAGTACCTGTACAACCTGTCATCTGCACTTAAAAAGGGACAAGTGAAAATAGTTTGATCTTCCATGCCATTTTCCTGCGTTCTCTCCACCAGGCTGCCAGAACTCATTGTACTGAGAGGATTCATTAAGTAAGTGCAGTATTATAACACATGAACAGCCCATGTGGAGGGCTGCCAAGGTGGGCAGGGGCTGGGACACATGGCATACATTGAGAAGCTGAAGGTGGGTTTGTTCAGCCTGGAGAAGAGCAGGCTGAGGGGGAACCTTATTGCTTTCTACCTCATGGGTAATCATAAGGAAGACAGAGCCAAACACTCCATAGAGAGGCACAGTGGAAGTATGAGAAGCAACAGACACAACTCACAGAAGGACAATTCCATGAGGGGAGAAAAAAAAACAGTGAGCAAAGTGGTACCCAGAGCAGGTTGCCCAGAGGTGCATTCTGTCCTTGGAGACATCTAAAACTCCTCTGGATATGGCTCCAGGCAAACTGATGTAGCTGCAAAGAATCTCTTTAAGAATGGGTTTGGAACAGATGACCTCAGACGTCATATTCTGCAATGCCATGATAACTATGCAACCTAGAGAGGTACAGAGATATTTGCACAAAAGCAGCAATTTTAGAGGAGACCACCACTGCAGGAATATATAACACTGAATAACTGAGTTTTAAAGACACTAAAAGATACCTTTGTTTATATCTCTTAAAGTATTTAAAAAAAAAAAAAAATGGACTCTGAAATTCTAACTAAGAAACAAGTCAGATTTCCAAAGAATATATGA
This sequence comes from Agapornis roseicollis, assembly GCA_002631895.1. Classification (NCBI taxonomy): domain Eukaryota; kingdom Metazoa; phylum Chordata; class Aves; order Psittaciformes; family Psittacidae; genus Agapornis; species Agapornis roseicollis. The sequence continues at coordinate 65,009 of NDXB01019790.1, read as the reverse complement.
AAAAAATAGTTCAAACACTGACAATCTCTGATTTTTCTGGAACATAAAGTACAAGCAGAATTCCCAGCTGGTTAAGGTAGCAAACATGGGGGTGGAAAGGAACACTAATTATACATTAGCTCAGTTAAACTAATTCGTGTGGGACTGCATCATATGAATTGTTGAAATAAATGTTAGTATATGAAATTATGGTATAACTAGTAAACATGTAATCATTGTAAACCATCTCTGTGATAGGTAACCTGGATTTGTAAATGCTGTGGTAAAAATGAGACCTTAAAATAAAGATGGGACTTGTCCAACCTGCATATAGCCTACAATTTGTTTTCAACAGCAATTAAAATGACAGTAAAATCAGCACAGAGTTTAAACATCAACTGCAAAGAGAAAACAGCCCCCAAGAGCTTCTTGGATAAATGAAGTAATGACAACTCTGGGGGAAAAATATAGCTCAATTATATAGAAAGAGAATTTAGGTGTTTGATCATACCAAAAGGGAAAGATAAAGAGACTATTTCAAATCTTTACCTGGTGTCAATTCGACAGCTCTAGCAAAGTCAGAGGTATATCATAGCAAGGGATCCAAAACTCAGGATGTTTTTTTTTTTGGAAGAAAGTAAGGTACAGTTCATACCCTTCTTTTCACACCAAATAGTGTTTTGGTCTTCAGACAGTCCTCAGAATTCCAACAAATTACTTGCAAAACAAAATAATATTCAGATCTCTGAAACATGGTTCAGAAGAAATTCACGAAAGTGAGCAAAATTGCTAGAGGAACATCAGCTTTTGTGCCCATAAACAAAGCTGCTTCTCCTTTATATCCCCAGGGTCTACAAAATGTGATACTGTGTGTAGTTCAAAAGCTGTTAACACCTTACTTTCACCAGGAAAGACAAGCATGTTTCTGCATTTTTTGATAAATGCCGTATTTTAGTAAATTAAATCAGAGTGTATTGTCATAAGCAGGTACTTTTAGAATACGCAAGATTCATTACTATGAAAAAGTGCTTGTGTACATTGCCTATGTGATTATGCTTAATTTATAGACCTTACCCTCTGACAGTGGTTTTAGTCATTTATTTCAATGCGTATTTGCATAAAACATAAGTGACCCTATCAGGATCTGTAAGTTAGCACTGAGGATTTCAGCCAGTCTTGGTATTCACATTGCACAACTGTTCCTCTGTGACACTGCATAAGTAACAGACCTGTAGTTTTCAGGGCCCCACACAGGGCTTTTGTGATGATCTGAATCTGATCACAGATTCAATGTTTGGTTGTATAATTTATGGTTTAGCTAGAATGTCTTTTAGAAAGACCTCACATCCTGATTTTGAAACTTTAGGTAATGGAGAAAGATGACATCTTTATTAGGTGTTCCAAAAGTCAGTTATCATCAGCTTAATAAAAATAAATCTATATTTAAATAGGAAAAGAAGTTCAGCCTTAGAAGTAAGTCATTCCATGGCTCGCTCTTTCTTTTTCCCCTGCTTTATTTTGTTTGCTTAGTCCATACTGAACCAACAGGTCACCTGCAAGCAAAATTCATTCCAAGTAATTCTTCCATCCACAATGACTTTTTCCCCCAAGAATATAGCTCTTGTGCACACGAGACAGTGCACATGTGAGAGTGGGAGAAGGAGGAGGAAGGTGTGCTTCCTCCATGGGGCCATCCCCAGCTGTGCCATGTGGCTGGTGCTGCTGCCACCATGTCAGTGAGCAGAGAAGGTACAAACTCACGCTAGGGCTGCCACATTTACACCACAGCCTTTCTGGGAAGGTAGTCTTCCCTTACCACCACTGCATAGTGCCTACTACAGTGCCTTGTTATTACAGATAACAACTATAGCACAGTGTCACCCAAAGAGAAGAAAATGTGCAGGTGGAATAAATATTAGATTTCTTCTCCTAGCTTGCTGCAATTGAAATTCCTACATAAGTGTTTTTTTCTGCCAATTTCTAATGTATTTGTTTAGGGAAGAACTTTTAGATGGCTTAGATGGGTAGGAATCCTCCCGCTTTTAGCACAATAATTTACTTTCCTAGCTAGATTCTTTTCCCTTTATTATTCAGGTAAATGTCAAACAGCAGTCTTGGCCTGCATTCAGCAGATAATGCATGTTGACTCCACTTCTAACAAATTCATGATTCATCTTTGGTAAGACCATTAGCAAAGACCATTTTCTGATTATTAATTTTTTGAGAGGGATTGGATTCTTTCTGCCAATTTCAGCAGCCTTTGTTCTCAACCATCAACCATCACTATTATCACCTAGTAAACACGACATCTGGAGGCAAGCTTTTGACCAGTTCTAACAGAATTCTAGCAATACTCAGCTGACTAAGAGAATCCCAGTGAGACACCTGAGATGACCAAGCATTTTAAAAGTTAGTAAATTAGAACCTTAGAATGGCTGCTGCCAATGAAGAAAACTGGCATGTCTAAATAGCTGCAGAAGAAATGGTGGGCAGGAGAAGAGTGAGCTTCACAAGTGATAATTAACTTAGTAAACAATATCATGAATATCACTGTAATTTTGTAATAGGTCTGAAGTGGAGAAAAAGGCAATGTGTAAAATCTTCTTAATGAGCATTTAAACACAGAGTTCCCAAAGCAAGAAGTGAATTGACAAGGACAAGTCTCACTGAGCCAAATCTTACTGACACCTTGCTATCTCCTAAATTGAGGTGACAAGCTGTCTGCTCCAGGGAGAACAATGAGCCATGAGCTGAAGTGGTGGAGATGTACTCAGATATGAATACAGCCACCATGTTCTAATCTTCCCTGCTGAGTATCTCAGCTGTATACCCCTTGGATTTGCACAGGCTGCCCTAATTCACAGTCTGTTCAAATACTAAACTCAATGCTTCTTTTGCCTTTGATTTTCAAGAGTTCATAGTAGCTCATAAGGGTATGATAACTTATTGCCTTACTTGAGATGTATTTAGGTGGTTTGCAACACAGATACTGGCTTTGAAGATCTTTTTTCAAAGCATTTACATATGTAATTGCCATCTCTGCTAGTAAGCATGAAGCGTTTCAGTATCTTGAGACCTACACATTTCTTTAAAAATCTGGACTATGTGCTTGCTGAGTTCATTTAACACCACTCTTGGTGAGCTGTGTTTGAGGAATTAAGCCTCAAATGGGTTGTATTTTTGGTAGCTGCAACAATAATAGGGAACTGGGGGTAATACCGAAATAGGGATGCTATAAACCTCCTGGCGATGAATCTTTTAAGCCAGATGGTCAAGTCTTATTTGAAGCTGTTATATATTCAGTAACCTTTCAAAAATAATACAAGCAGGATTTGTTTGGAAATGAAAACATATAATCACCACAATTGTCTTAATCCTGCAAACCTTCCTGCAGCCTACCACACAACTCCAGAACAATTGTAAATACAAACCCCACCCAGGCATAAGTAAAGACTGAATCCTCTTCATAAGGTAAGTCCCCAAGGGCTGATGCTGCAAATTATTGTCTCCTAATATAAGGAAAAGTCTGGTAAACCAAACTGGCAGGGAAATAGTTCAGGGAATTGGACCCATCAATTACTCAAACCCCCTAAAGATTGAGCAGAATGGAAGAATTAATAACTTCATATCAAAATTTGGGTTTGACCACAGTTGTTTACAAAAGCAAACTTTCAAGATCAAATACTGGAGTACTTCATGTTTTTTTAATCCCGTACAAAAAGAATTTATGATTTTGATTTCTATTTCAAATGCTTAAGAACACTCATTATGAAAAGAAATATAGCTCAGCAGGATCCACACACAATATGTTGATTACAATTCTATGGTATTTATTTAAGGCTGAGAGAAATGTCCCTGGCATAATGCCAGTATCTTTCACTACTGTCTACAGTCAGCACAGAGCCTGCATAACTGCAGAGGTTAAAAAGCTAAATTTGAGTACATTTACTTGCTTCTTTAATTATTGAGGAGAAGATGGTTGGTCAGTAGCTACTGATAACATTCCCACTGTTAAAGGCCTTTTTATCTCTTTGGGTAATAAAAGACTTCACTTTTTATATAAATAATTATCTCTATATAATGCTGGAGTTTTACATATGCCAAATTTTGTATTAATTTTAATTAAAAACAAGATATTATAATATCAATACAGAGTGACTATGCAAAGATGATAAATTACAAATATTGATAATTAAACACTACATGTGAAGGTGCTTAGAAGTATTCATATCTATAATTAACAATAATCTGAAATGAAAGAGGCATATGAAAACCCAGACCTATTACTGTATTAAGATTGTCTTCCTATAAGCTCCTGATTTCTCTTATTAAATTATTCATATAAAAGCTTATAATTAAATATTACAATAATTATTTTTTTTAACACACGATCAGTGAATTAAGGGCTTTACTTCTGATACCGTATTACATTCTTTTTGTTCTGACTAATACAATACATGGCTTGTGGCATGTCACTGAAATTTTTCACCATTATGATTTACAGTTCTCTCTTCTATTGGTAATCTGGTAATTGAATAGTGTGTGTGCATGGCTAAGCTGTTGTGGCAGTTCATCACTTTCTTATTTTTCTAAATTTCTTTTTAATCATCTCTGATGTGCAGAGATTTGTGGTGGTTTGCAGGGAATGTTAATTTAAATTACTGCAAATCTGGTTTTGAATAGGAAGACTCCATTGAAAATAATTTTGCTTTTAATATTCATGAAATCATCTCTGAGTTTACTTGAGTGAGATCTAAGAGATATTCCAGATTTCAGAATGTCATGCTAGAGGTTAAAACGTAATGAATTTTAGTAGATTGATGTTAATCTGATTTTCATAATGTTGAGTCCCAAATCATACTAGTTATTAAGAGCAAACAAGCCTTTGTTTCTCTAAAAAATTCAATGTTATGCAGATGTGCATTTTTAAATGAACATCCATGAGTACCACATAAAAGCTCTAGAATAAAAAAGGACATGATAAATTGAACTAATTATTTTAGCTAATGTGCAGCATGGACTTGTATTGATGCTAATAGCAGAAAAAAGGTTTTAGCAACAAACAGCCTAGGTCTTTTTTATTTATTTTTGAGAACACCATTGTTAATAGCTACCGTGTCACAAGTGGAGTAAGTGAATATGTGCATATGCATCTGTGTAGCAATGTGCAATAATGAAGATGTAATAATTCTGTATGTGTTTAGATACACAAGGTCAATTTCACTATCTCTGTTTGAAAGGCAGTATGGCTCCAAGCATTTTTGCTTTTAAAGCCTCATAGACCCTTTTTCCTTTCTTCATTTTTCACTCTCTCTCTAGGCTGAAGGACAAGAGGTCATGTATATTGCTGAAAGGAAAAACCTCACTTAATGAAAATAAGCTGAGCTAAAGATTCTAGAAGAAGGATACCTCAGCACTGGAGTGATATGTAATTGCTTTCTGTGCATTTTCTCACCAAGCAGATGAAACACCGGTGCCAGCAACTGGAGTGTAGATAAGGAATAGATCAAGAGCTTTTCGTGTGGAAAGACTGCAGTAGCCCAGGGAACAACAGTCTCCAGATACTGCTGAGCCAGAGTGTAAAAAGGAAATATAATTTAAACAAGTGAGAGCAGATATATATTACCTACTGACCTACTGCCATGCTTCTCATTTCTTATCCTTTAAAAAGAACCATCTATTTGTTGGAGGACAAAACAATGGTTTTAGTGTAGAACAGAATGTGACATATCCTAATCCACAGGAAAATATGGCTTATGTTTATAAAGCATTCTTCACAAAAATTAGTAAGTACATATTAAAAGCCTATCCCTACTAATTTTGTTTTCTTCCCTGAAAATAATAAAAAATAAAAACAAAGCCCAAATATTTCTGTACACTGGTTTTAAATTAATATTTCACACTAGAGTAGCAATAGCAATCTTTCAAATTTCTAAGTCATATTCCATGACCATATAAAGGGTGACTGCCGACTCCCTTTATTCAGTATTACAGTTTATCATCATTGTGGGATTTTTCCCTTTTACTGTAATAATTAGGGTTCATGACACTTCTAAGCAGCTATCTCCATGGCCCAGCCTACACTCTTACAGAAATCCCTCCCTTACAAGCTAACAACTTGCAAGGAGAGAAACCAGGAAATGGGTCGGCCTGGTCCGGCACAGTTCAGATAGGTGAATTCCTGAAAGTTTTCCCCATCACTTTAAATTTTTTTCATGCTGAGATTATCTTATATATATATATGTATATGCTCATAGTTGTGGGGGCTCTCTTACAGGAAAACCCCATGAGCAGACATAGCCAAAGGAGGGGCTGCTCCCCAAAAAAGCAGCCAGGGCCACCAAACTCACCAGGGTCTGAACAGAAATGCATACTTAAAAGCCAGATAGATCTGTGAAGCTTGGTGTCAGAACAGACTAAGCTTTGAAAACAATCCAAGACACCATTTATGACACTATTTTATTGGGGGTTTAGAGATAACGTCTTATAGAAAATGGCTTATGCAGAAAATGGCTGATTGTGCCTCAGTGTTCTCTTTTCATCATGTTCAGTTTAATAACACTATCGCTAGCTAATCTTGTGAGGAATTTTAAGGAAATAACTGTTATAAAAATAACAAAGAGACAAAGGGCATTAGTCTGGAAATCTTTGACATCAACAGGCCTACTGGCATGCGTAAGTATTAGGCACCACAGAAAATTTTTTGTTAATATTAAACTACTGGCAATGTATCACCTTAAAACAAAAGTCTATGTTACTAAATATGACTTATCTTAAGACATAAATTTGTTTGTTTGATCTCCATATGACCCCTTTGAGATGATCTTCCTTCAGCACCATCTGCTACCAGAAAAAGCAAGTAAATACATGAAGTTTTCAAATCTTCATACGAAGTTAATACTTTCCTTTTGAACAGTAACATAGTCCACAGGTAAGACTAGTCATGTTCAGAAAGAAGAAAACCGAAATATTACATGTTTGAATTGGCTCGTAGTAAATAAAGAGCCACTTACTGAGTTTTATGCAGTATTTAAATTACTTTTCTAGAAATTCTAGAAAATACTTTTCTAGAATATTCAGGAAACTATGTTCAACCTAAGAATAAAAACACCCCTAGGTCTCCTAAAAACTTAAAATATCATGTAAATAATATTTACCCTTACAGTAACCTACCAATTTTGCCATCTTTGCAATTACTGGTTTGACAGCATGGAAATGATTGACTTCCCAGTGGGAGGTATTATTCAGCACAAGCAAAGACAGAATAGGACTTGAGCAACATGCTTAACTGAAAGTTGATCTGGCTCCCACTGAATGGCTTCACAAGCTGCCAGGGAAGGAGGACCACCTATTTGACTTTATGAGTTCCTTTCAAAGATGTAGGCAGAACCTAGCAATTCCTTTCAGATATGCACACCTTTTGTAAATCAGCTTTTTATACCAGTGTGTACTCACAGCTACCTCATACACCATGGAAATTACAGAGCTTCTCTGCTAAAATCAAATACAATTAAGAACAAAAGCTGTTTTCAATGTGACATGTTTAAAAAATAACACTTTCAGTGTAATTAATAGAGCTGTGAATTAACATCATCATTTTCTGTCTCAGATCAAATTATAGCTTGAGATAACTACATGCTGTTTCCAGTGTATTCCATGAAGTGTATTTACAAATGTGCATGCACTACTTATACTTTTAATAGAGCAGCTGCGTCTTGTGCCCTTCACTACGACAGACCCTGATGTTATACCTAAATTCCAAGAGACAGTTTCTGTTATTGGTCTTAAGGTCCTTTCCAACCCTAACTGTTCTATGATTCTATGATGACTGTATCTTTCCAAGACATTTAGTAGAAGACTAACAGTAATCAGTTTTTCTCTTTGTCTGCTAATCCATGTATTACAAAATTAACAGTGGAAGGGGGTAAAATAAAAAACGCTGAAGCCTTGGAAAACCGTCAGATGAAACAGAGGAGGGGAAATCAGCTTTAAAAGGAAAAGGGCTTAAAACCACCATGTCTTATTTTATTCCTTTCTTTCTTACTTCAAGACTCATCCTCAGGATTATGTGTTGCCTAGACAGACCATGGAAAGTTCCTGTCATACAGCCCTATATATGTATTTGAAATGTGGAAAACACAGGTTCTTTTTCTTTGCTGTTGTAACACAGCATATCCAAATGTTAGCATCTCATGACTATGGGGCATATTGCATCCATGAACACAGAAGCACTATGTGCAGGAAGGAAGAATCACTATCTCCACTGGGAAATCTGATGGCACAATGTTGTGTTACAGCTCTACAGAGCCCATCTGAACTGACACCCCTGGAGTGGGCAGCCCCACTCCCAAAACACCTACTCCACCTCCAAGTGTAGGTTTCTAAAGCTGTCTGAGTCTGACCCCAAGTCTGCACAGCCACAAGTGATGGAACAACAAAAATAAGCTGTGATTCTGCAAGGTGGTGATCTGCTGCACAGCTGCAACTTCCAATCAAGTGGGAGAAGCCAAACACAGACAGGGGGAGCAGGACCACTGCTTTCATAGACAGTCACTGTTAGGTCAAGCTACACGTGAACCCCACTGTGGGTTATAAGAGCTATGAGAGTATGACACAGTGGCAGTACCCAAAGCTGGTGGCAGGCCTAAGACTCCAGTCTCATGACCAAGGTGCTCAGAGAAGAAACTACGTGTGTAGCTATGAGAGAGTGAGGGGATAAGACCAAGCCAGCTATACTTTAGGAAGCTACATCATTTGCTTAGTGGGAATGTGCCTAACGCATCCCTGAGCTCCAACCTTAAAGAAGTTGAATGAAGAAACACTATGATGGGAAAAGAAGTTGAGAGGGAAATATACAGAAAGAAATTATGATGGTGAAGGAACAAATAAAACCTTTTTTATCCCTGATCTTCCTTCACAGGGGAACAGAGGAAATAATCCACACTTCCTAACTAATTGCCTGTCATTGATTTGGCTGTGATATTTATCACTCTTAATCCACCATGAATTCTTTTTTTGACCCTACAGCACAAGAATCTCATCACCTTGCAAAAGTCTCTTCCTCCCTCCATGGACCAGAGCACACACCATGCCATGCCTTTGCCCTTCTGTGACAGCTCAGTGAGGTGCTGTGGCACAAGCATGTGAACTTCCTTCCTTTCTTATGTTCACTTTCAAGCTATCTGCAATGTTGTGTTGGTACGGCTGTTGTGCCTGGACCTTTTATAAAAGAAAATGCAGGGTGGGATGAACAAAAATATAATTTCTCTGGTTTTTGACTCTCCCTTTCCCCAAATGCCTGCATACACACTAAAGACAATTTAACCCGTATTGTTCAGAGAATTACTGTATCCCCTACATTTTACTGCTTCAATTATCTGTTGTTTTCTTCTGGCTCTGATTCCTCTTCACCAGATCAAGTATATTGTCATGTACCATTTGAAATTGCTGGACCACAAAACACGAGCATACATTTCACAAAATTACATATTTACACTATATGTCCTAGCTTTTTAGCATGGGTGACAATGATATACTTTAGTTACAATCAAGAACGTCAACAGATTGTATTACAATCTGTCACACATTCTCAGGAGGGAGAAACTGGCAACTCACTACACTGAAGAACAGTAATCAAGCATCTGGAATATTACAGTACAAGTAGATTTTATATGATCTGACTAGTTGATGCAATTTATAATAATGACTTTTTAAAATGATCTTGCCAACAAGAGGCCTCTGTAAGAAGCTTGTGTTCATAGTGACACCAGAATACTTAATGCATTTATCTGATCAATAGTATCTCTCACATATTTTACTAATGACACTGTTCTAAATTACTTGCACACAAAATAGGTGCATCTTAAAAGAAAAAGAAAATAATCTTGGTCCTAATCAAAAGTAATACCCAATTTTTATACATGCTTAATGCTCAGGAAGATCTTTAAGATATTCAGTAAGCAAAATATTTTTGTCATTTCCTGCACCATTGTCAAGTAAAACATAACTGTTTTCTCCCATGTGAGGAAAATGATATATTGAACAAGCTGACAAAAACAGAAAGACTGTCAAAAAATAATCCAAAGGGGAAAAATATATGTTCTCTGGTCTCTATCTGAGCTGGGGCCATTACAACAGTTCCTTTTGTTTGAAGAAAACCAATAAGAAAAGAATCAAACAAACTGTGAATACAACTTTTAATTCCTGAAAGCACAAGTTATTCATGTTCTAGCTGAGGTGAAAAGCTCAATATAGTATCATACACTGACAGGGATCCCAGTCCAAAAAACTGTTATGCTGCTTCTAAGGCTGTATCTCTCAATCACTAGCACACGAGTCAGAAAAAAGAAAGCTAAAGACAATGCTACAATCGTCTTTCAAGACAAATATTTTAAAAGGGTGGCAAAATGGAAGTCAAAGTAACCTATAAAGTTATTTTAAAATATAGCTATACACAATTAGATTTATTTAAACACACTTAAAATTATTCCTATCCTCCCATTCTAAAAGTACGCATGTGAAATGGAGATCTGAAAGAGGAATTTTAGGGCAGTCCTTAAGAAGGATACAGATTATGATTAAGGTATATGGTTAATAATTGAGGTCCAAGACACTTCAAACCTGGAGTACTTATGAAATATATAGTAAAATTAATTAAATAGTTTTGATTTATTTCTAGGTTTAAAACCAGAACAGCATATATTCACCAAAAAAAAAAAGTCATCAGATCAGTCTCATCAAGAGGAACACTTCTGAATTCCAATCTTGCCTTTCTTGGAGATGTCTTGGCACTGATGAAAGGCTGCTAGAGTTAAATGCAATTTTTAACAAGCACCATAGTTTTCTGCGGAAGCCATCACTGTCTCCATTGAGTTTGGCCTAGTTCAACTTTATTACTTAGTTAAGATTCATCAGACACACTAATTTTGGCAGATGACCCCAAAGAGGCAAGAGAAATCCTAAAAGCCTTATGAATTATCTAGCTGAAGTTGGGAAGAATTCAGTCATAACCCTGAATGTAATAGAAGAACAACAGAGCCTCAAAGGTCCTGGTGTGATGTGGAGGAATGAAGACACACAAAGGCCTTAGGAGCAGAGAAAGAGCTTTCCAGAGCATTTGAAATTATACAGAGACTCCTGCAAAAAAATAAGTGCTCTTAGAACTTGTTTTGAACAAGTTCAAGCTCAAGGTAGAAAAGTAGCAACCCTTGGTCCTTTCTGTTTACAGCTAGGTTTGCATGTCAAGGTTGGCAGACAGCCTCTCTAAGCTGCAGATGCCTTCCTTCTGAAGGAAACCTCCTAATGTTTGTTAGTTTTATCTACTGTTCTGTTTAAGAATGTGATACAGACAGTTTAGACTCAGAGCACTGGCTGCCTATTCTAACTTGAGTCACTGCCTGAAGACTACCTTTTGGGTTCTTTGAGAAAAAGGCTTTCCTTTTTCTACCTCATCTGTCTGGGGAGACATAGAACAGCTATGCTGATGCAGAAAAGAGGGTCACCACAGTGCATCTGGGGAGAGCAAACTGTGCCTAAGGGCTTCAAAGTGGCTGGGTAAGACTTCCAGTATGAACAGTGTGGGTGATTTGGCAAATGCCAAAGGAAGTAGTGAGAGGGATCAAGCAGAGCCTAGGGCATTAGCGTCTGATGTGAATACTAAAGAGGAGATTGGCCCCAGGAAGAGGAATGAGGCACTGAAGTCCTGGCAGGGCGTGATTGCTTCAACATCAAAAGACCAAGTGCTACAGTAGCTCATTTCTTTGTTTTTACAGTCTGGAAAGCTCTACAGGGGTCATTCATCTCTGCTCCCATGCCAAGGAGGAAGTCCAGCACATACGACCTCTGATAGATGTTTTCCCCTGCTGTTAGGGAACTGTAGAAGAGTGCCTGTCAAGTCGGGATATCCACAAAGGCATAGCTAAACCCAAGACATGTAAAAGAACCTGTCAGCTCCCTAAACAAAACAACTTTATGGAGGAAACCTGAATAGCTACTTGAAGAGCAGAAAGTCATAGAATACATTAAGATGCTACTTCTCTATGGACCAGCTTAAGCATGACCAATAGGACTGTGTCAATAATGATGTATACAGACAAACCTATTCTGCTTTTGAAGCTTAGGCAACTATAACCAACCATTTTTATTTATTCAAAGGAGACTAAGAACAAGGACCACAAATACAGAACTGAAGGATCAATCAGGGGCCAAAAAATGGGGAAAATCTTGGGCTAAAGGCAAAAAAGCATTATGTACAGTTCTTTCAGTACTGAAAGCAGTTCTAGAAAAGTTAGACCAGTGCTTTTGTTTCATTTTGAGACTGGAAGCAGAAAGAAGACAGAAAAGCTGCTGAGATGTGATAGAACAGAATGAGGGTCTTCACGTTTAAAAAGGAATAAGCAGATATTTGCTTATCTCCTCTCCTTTGGGAGTAGAAAAAGAGGAAGAAAAGTAAAGACAGCTGGAGCCTGAAGAGTGAGACAAAAGGGAGAGGGAAAGAATCCTGATACAGCTGATTAGAAGATTCTGCTGGTAATGTTGTGTTTCCTATGGCTTTGAACAGATTTTTGTGGGCTGAAATGTTGACTCTGATTTTGCAAAGCAATAGCTTCCTAATGGAGTTTTCTGAAGTCAGTAGAGTCTAAACCCTACCAAGTAACTTTGAAATGCAAATCTGCACATTCATTTTTGTGATTTTTATGACATTTTCTTGTAGATGAGAATGAGGGTTGTTTGGTTTGTTTTGGAGGAGGTATACTGCTATTACTGAAAATCTGTTGCTTAGTGTACTGGAACAAATGTAAAATATTTATCATACTTCAAAATTTACATAAATATTTGCTAAACCATTTCATTAAAGTTTAGAGGAAAAATACCAACCACAATACATAAACATAAATTAATTTCATGGTTAGTTCCTTAATACTCTTTGCATAAATGTCCTCTAAAATATTTCTGTACCAAATGAATTCTTCACAAAATACAATTTGGCTGCAGCATAGTGTTTATTAAATATTCACAAAGGGAGAAGCTACTTTTTTAGTGTAGAGGTTGGTAAAGTGTGAATATGAAAAATTCAGCTCTATGAACATGTTTGTTGCTTAAGTCTTATGGGAAGGACAGGAAAACCTTCCGATAAATTACTGTTGAAGAAATTGACCAAGGTGTTCTATCTTTTGGTCATTTGATGATATATTCCTTCATACAGCTGTAAAGCCAAAAGCGTATTTGTTCACATCTATCATAATTTTTAAAAATTACTTTACAAATGTGAGCTAACTGTTGGACATTGTAACAGCATTTTCCTTTACGTGTGAAAGTATAATAAAACAGTAATAAAAGCTCTATATTTACACAGTAGATCAACAGTCCTCCTTACACAAGACATTTTCATCATTTTTAAGAGTTGGAAACATAATGCTGATTTTGCAGCTGATATAGCAAAGGACAAGTCATGTTCAGCATCATGTCAGCTAGCTGTACTTAAACTCATTGAGAATACAGCTTCAGTTGGAGTGTATGATATGATTACTACCAGAACTCGTCCTTTACACTGTCTGAAAAATCACACCAAGCTCTGTCAGCTACCCTTGAGTACTAAAAATTGCGTTAAATAAGGATAATATTTGCACTCCCTCCAGCTACGTTTCTTTTACTCAAACAGGACTTTCTCTATAAGATGACTCACTGGGTTTCAAAAATTAGAGATTTTTCTCATCTTTTCTGCAGAACTTTCAGGTACAGCATGATACCATCACAGTTCTGTGAGATGTGAACTTGTGTTAATTTCACATAAAATCAATTCTTTGCTACATTAATAATCTGTATTAACTGGGAATTTAAAAAAAAAATAAAAATAAGGCTCCTTTACTGCTCCTGTTCTATTTCATTGCTAATCCTCCCATCTCCTCTGACCAATATTCCCACTGGCACAGCTGAATGAATATGCCACGAGGCTCCTGGGTCTAAAAAGTTTAGTGCTCTGCAAGCCCTCATGGCCTTAAGCATTTGCTCTGTCTTCATCTTTTGCCCTAATACCTCATCCTGAGCCAAAATCTGCTCTTGGAGACAGGGCTATAAACCAAAAGCCACTGTGCTGTGTGTGCTGGTTCACACTCTTGTCCAAGCTACTGGGCATCATCCTCACAGCAGAAAGAGGCTGGAGGCCTTGCGGGGCAGGAACTGGCAATGACTTGCAGGGACAGTTGCCCATTAGAAGTACACCCAGATAACTTCATTAGTATCCCTGTGAGTCACAGCAGAACTGCTTCAGGATGCCAGAACAGCAGTGGAACCATTTAGCTGCTGCAAGGCCTCAAACACTTAAATATCTGAATAATTTGCCCTTGTTTTTTCTGAAACTAAGCTGTGGCTCCTCCCTAAGGATGAAAGAATACAGTGAATATCTGGAGCAGTGAGTCCCAAACATGTTAATCAGACCACTGCCTAAATACTTTTAAGGACATTTACGTATACTTCTCATATTCTATACTGGATACACTATATGGAGTAAGGTTGCTAGGGCCAGGGGTTGCATTAATGGTCTGCACAGGATACTGCTAATCTATACTAAATCTTACTGGAACCATGATAAAAAAAAATGAAGCTTTCCAAGAAACAAAAGATATTCATTAATGAAAATATTCTGCACTAGTTCTAGATACTAGAATACATGTAACACATCTGTCAAATAGTAATAGCTGTGTTCTTACTCTAAAAAGAGCCTTTAAAAACAGGAGTGTGAATGTTTCAGTTATATATATTGAACCAGAAAATACCTCTTCATTTGAACCAAGAAAGAACTGACCTTGAAAAATCTGGGAAATTACATAGAAAAAGCTCAGAAAACATCAAAAAATTTCATCCTGGGGCTTTGAAGTCTTAAAATTACTTTTCATGAACTAGAAATAAGTTTTAAATATAATAAAACAAAAGGCTCAAAAAAACCCACAGTCAAATAGAGGAGAACTATTTTACGCTATTAAATAAAGCACTTAAAATTACTTGAGCTGCTTATTTTCTTCATTTTTTGTTGTGAAGGCTTCCTGAGATTTTGATATATAGTACACATTTCAGGCTTCAGAAATTCACAGAAAATAAACAAGCAAACAAGTCCTTCCTATCCTAAATGCAAATCCATACTTTAGGAAAAACACTTATAGCTGTGTCACCTTGGCCTGGTGAAGGACTACCAAAATGCTCTGTGAAGCTCCATTGTACTGTAGTGATCTTAAGAGTCTGGCTTTCCCTGACATTCATTGTTCTCCCTTCACCATATAAAGCTCTCCAGTTTCTTTGTTTAAGGCTGCTTTTACAAAAGCAATTATAAAGAACACTGGTTTTGAGCTTCGAGTATTCTTCAGACAATGAAGGTTACAATAACTCTTTTTTTTTGTCACACAGATGCTGAGCAAAAGGCCTAACCTTGCTGCTTCACAGCTCTGGAAACAATTGATCTGCTAGTGCTTTCTGAAAGGATGAAGCTAGCTGAAGTGAATGCAGGATCACATGGCCTAGAGGTATAATCGACCACTATCCATATGAGTACTTCAGCAGTCCCAGTCTTGTGATGCTTAACATATTTCTCCTGTGAACATGCTAATGAAGATGGCTAAGAATAAGAAACTGAATTACAAGATGCTAAATGACAGACTGACAGACAAAAATGTAGATGGACATTTAAGAAGACCTCTAACAGGAGGTTCACACTCTAGTTGATTTCAAAGGGAATTAGGTGCCTAAAATTTATGTTCTATTAATAGCTAGATCCACAGAAGTGCAATCAATCATTGTTTAAATACACAGCTCCCCCATCTTTTAAAGGGAAATAAAGATTGCGTAGACTATGAGGTCCTGCAGGTCAGGGGTGGACACTGTAACAAGTCTAAGCAATTTGTCCAAGATCCATGCCCAAGTGCTACCTTGATCCCACAAATTCTACATGGCAGTTCCCAGCATCAGCTCACTCTCCTGCAAGTTCTTTTCTAACAGAGAGCTCTGTGACATGTTGGGTTAAGCTAAAAGATTTAAAAAGGCTCACAAGGACAACATGGTCCTAGAATATTACCGTATTTGGTATGCAGTAGCCTGGCTGCCCTATGTGAAAGGAACACCCAAGAGTTACAGGCCAGAGCAGCATTTCAACAACCGAAACCAGACTAAACTGACAGTAAGACCTATATGATAGACTTACAATATAGGATAAACTGGCATGGCTGATAGTACACAGACGATTTAACATCTTTATTTAGTTTTTCACTGACTCATATCGATATCAGCTCTTTTTGTTACAGAAAAAGGAGGTGATATTTTTTTACTGATTCTATATTCAAACCAACATGTAACTTCTCTGTTTTACAAATTAAAGCAGAGACTCATCTACAGGTAGACACTGTAACAGTTCTGTATTCAAGTATTTTCCACTTCCATTCATGTGCATGTAAAACTGGAAGTTGTCTTGGATTCACTTTGTGAAATGAATCCAAGATACTAAACATCCCATTTACAATAATTCTTATTCTAAAAAGACCACTAGAACTGGGAATGAGAGAGAATGTTCTTGTATTCAGAGAGTAAAAAGTCACTGGGATTTTTCTTTATATGGAGCGGGGTTTTTTTCTTGTATTATCTGAAAATGTCATTTAACAAACATCCTGCTAATATTCCTGCAGAATATTTTAGCTAAGACTTTCATCTTTTACTACTGAGCCTGTACTTCTAATAGGATGCAGGAGATGGCCTTTGAGACATACACATAGTGTGCAGCCCAGATGATACTGTGGATCCTTCAAAATTGGTATGATAGTTGAGGATTCACTGGCAAAGGTTCTGACCACACCACCCAAGTCTTGGAAGGCAGACACAGGGACTCTAAGAATGAAGACCCTAGGCCCACTGTAGGAGAGGATCTGGTTTGGGACCATCCTAAGAACCTGAACATACACAAGTCCATGGGATCTGACAAAATCCATCTGCGGGTCCTGAAGGAGCTGGTGAGTGAAGTTGCTAAGCCACTGTCCATCATATTTGAGAGATCATGGCAATCAGGTGAAGTTCCTGATGACTGGAAAAATGGAAATATAACCCCCATTTTCAGGAAGGGGAAAATGGATGACTCGGGGAATTACAGACCAGTCAGTCTCACCTCTGTGCCTGGCAAAATCTTGGAGCAGATTCTCCTGCAAGGCATGCTAACGCACATGAAAAACAACAAAGTGCTTGGTGGCAGCCAGCATGGCTTCACTAGGGGGAAATCCTGCCTGACCAATTTGGTGGCCTTCTATGATGGGACTATGGAACTGATGGGCAGGGGTAGAGCAGTTGACGTCATCTACCTGGACTTGTGCAAAGCGTTCGACACTGTCCCACACGACATCCTTGTCTCTACATTGGAGAGACATCAATTTGATAGGTGGAGCACTCGGTGGATAAAGAACTGGCTGGATGGCCGCATGCAAAGAGTTGTGGTCAATGGCTCAGTGTCCGGCTGGAGGCCAGTGACGAGTGATGTCCTTCAGGGATCAGTGTTGGGGCCGGTCTTGTTCAACATCTTTGCTGCTGACATGGACAGTGGGATTGAGTGCACCCTCAGCAAGTTTGCCAATGACACCAAACTGTGTGATTCGATGGATACGCTGGAGGGAAGGAATGCCACCCAGAGGGACCCTGACACGCTTGTGAGGTGGGCTGATGCCAACCTCATGAAGTTTAACCATGCCAAGTGCAGGGTCCTGAGCAGCCAAGTGCAAGGTCAGAGCAGCCCTGAGGAGAAGGACTTAGGGGTAGTGGTCGATGAGAACATGAACATGAACATGAGCCGGCTGCAATGTGCGCTTGCAGCCCAGAAAGCAACCGTATCCTGGTCTGCATCAAAAGGAGCCTGACCAGCAGGTTGAAGGAGGTGATCCTGCCCTTCTACTCTGCTCTTGTGAGACCTAACTTGGAGTATTGTGTGCAGTTCTGGTGTCCTCAACATAAAAAGGACATGGACAGGACAAGGGATAACAGGTTCAAACTTAAACAGGAAAAGTTTAGATTAGATGTAAGAAATTCTTTCCTGTTAGGGTCGTAAGGCACTAGAATGGGTTGCCCAAGGAAGTTATGAGTGCTCCACCCCTGGTAGTGTTCAATGTCAGGTTGGACGAAGCCTTGGGTGGCATGGTTTAGTGTGAGGTGTCCCTGCTTATGGCAGGGGGATTGGAACTTGATGATCTTAAGGTCCTTTCCAACCCTAACTGTTCTATGATTCTATGGAGCTGTTGGAACAAGTCCAGAGGAGGGCCACGAGGATGATCAGGGGACTGGAGCATCTCCCGTATGAAGACAGGCTGAGAAAGTTGGGACTGTTCATCCTGGAGAAGAGAAGGCTGCGTGGAGACCTCATAGCAGCCTTCCAGTATCTGAAGGGGGTCTATAGGGATGCTGGGGAGGGACTCTTCACTAGGGACCGTACTGATAGGACAAGGGGTAACGGGTTCAAACTTAAACAGTGGAAGTTAAGATTGGATATAAGGAAGAAATTCTTTCCTGTTAGGGTGGTGAGGCACTGGAATGGATTTCCCAAGGAAGCTGTGAATGCTCTATCCCTGGCGGTGTTCAAGGCCAGGTTGGACAGAGCCTTGCATGACATAGTTTAGTGTGAGATGTCCCTGCCTATGGCAGGGGGGTTGGAACTGGATGATCTTAAGTTTCTTTCCAACCCTAACTATTCTATGATTCTATAATTCAGAGAATTAGATTTGATGACTCAGGGGACCATTTCCAGCCTTATATTCCTGTGCACTTCCCTTTCCAGGTTTGATCTGTATCTTCTCACATCTATTTTTTTGCAAGAGATGACTCCTCACACAACACTTTTACGTGTTTAGCTCAATTTTCAATTAGCTCAATTTTAGGACTAAAACACTCATCAATGAAGAAAGTCTGCATCACAACTCTTACAGCTGCTGCTTTTTTTTTAGCTACACCTCACAGGGACAGATCTCACAGCTATGGAAATTATATCAGTAGCAGTTGATTCAGGACATTTGGATTTGATTCTCCAAAATGCTGGACAGACTATCCCTTCTACAGCAGTTTATATAAATATGTGCTTAACTTCAAACATGGTAATAATCACAGCCTTCAAAGAAAGCCTTACTTTGCATATGAATATATACTATGGTTTAAATTTACTTTAGTGAGAGCTGCATAGACTAGTGAGAGTACTCCAGTAGCACAATAAAAGCCTGTAGGTAATCATGCCAAGCCTATCACTAATGTGGTGGTTTAATGGAAGAAGAAAAAAATCACTTACTTAAATAAGTGAATCTCAGCCTTGGAGTTCAAGACCTACTATACTACACCTTTCCTATGCTCTGAACTCTGCTAAATTATATTCTCTGTATTTTTCAGATTTTCTGTTTTCTGGAAATAAAAATAAAAAAAAATTAAACAGCATCACCACAATTTAAAAAAACACGTATATAAAGTAAACATAACGTGTGAATGTGTGAGCTATATTTACTTGCTACATCTGTTGCTGTCCCACCTAATTCTTGGCAAAGTAGAAAGCTACTGGTCAAAATGTATTTTAACAATTCATTTCATAACTTGAGAAGCATGTAATTTTGTAAAATGCCTTCCCTAAGTACAGATGGGGATTAGTAGTCTGATGTCAAGTAAAATAGAGCTTGGTAAGGGTTTTGTATAGCATGCATAAGAAAAAGTCTGCTGATGTTCCAGGGAATCCTTTGGTGATGCAGCACTTCTCCCAGGGTACACATAATCTCTTCCATCCATCAGATTTAAAAATATGTGCTAGCTGTATACAAAGAAAGCTTCCCCTGCACCCAAGAGAAAAAGCTCTGACAGAGAAGATTTATCTTTTTTGAGCCTTTAACCCAAATTTGTGTGGACTTCATGCTCCACAGTCAGTTTGAAAGTGTAGGAAATATGTTCAAGTGGTGATCAAAAACTAGTGCAAGATGTGCATGCATGGTTACAGCAAATGCTATCAGTGGCATGCAGAATGTTCTGTTTGGTGTGTTCCCAAAGATTTGTATCATCATGTTAAGTTTCTAGTTTAAGCTGTATTATTGGCTTCCTTAAAGATGGGAATTGTGTGCTACCTATAAAGTATCTTTGCAAATAATTCACGTCATCCACAAGAGAATTACTTTTGACAGAAATGTGGAATTTGTAACTGCAAGTTTCATGTTCAGCTCAATTATAACATAAAATATCTAAGGGAAAAATAAGTGTAAGCATATGTCATAAAAATTGAAACGCTTTTAAAGGGGAAAGTCCTCTGCATAAATTTATGCAACCCTAGAGAATAAAGCAATCCACCCTAAGTGAAATGACAGAAATAACTTTATAACTCTAGAAATGTCCACTTATGAATGATTTTTGGTGAAAAAAAGACATCACACTTTATAGACATTCAAAAATCTGGTATTAAATGTTCCATAAAATGTAAGTTAAAAAATATCTAATATAACACATAGATTTATTCATTTTTAAAAAATCATAAGCAAAAACCTTCAAAAGGGCTGGATTCAGTATCTAAAAAGTCCTTCACACAAAGCCTTAAAGGGTTTATGGACCAAATTTCCAAAGCATCCTGAAACAGTCCCATTCCTAGTCTAGTGGACACAATGGGAAATATTTCTGCAGACATGACTACAAAATAATAAAGAAAACCAACAACCAACTGTCCAGTGTCATGTGGAAAATTAGTTCCTGTGATTTTTTTAAGGATTATAAAAGCTTTGAACAAATTCCTTAACCTCAGGAAACACTGCTGAAGATATTCTCTCAGCTTCTTCGTTAAGCTTTATATAAGATTTTCTCTCATTCTCCTCCTACTTGTCTTTTAGAGAAATGCCATCTCTTTTCACATCTTTGCCTACTCATTTTTACCGCAAACACAGTTTTTAATAAAATTAGTCATTAAGTATTGTTTTTCAGACCCAAAGAAGTTGTCAGCTTTACCATTCGTTAAGAGCCAGTTTTGTGCTGATCTTCAGTAGTTATATCCAATTCCATGGGATTCTTTTTAGATTTTTCCGTTGTACTTACAACCTTCATAAGCAAAGTCATGTTCAGCATATTTAAAACACTTCTTAAAACAAATATATATCTAAAATTATTTAGTTCCACCTTCTCTACCTTTAGTCAACAAATTCTAATGAGTTTGGACACAAAGGAGGAGCAGCCCTGGCCAATGATTTTCTTCATTGTCTGAGATCCATGTGAGTGGAGGGGTTGCAGGCACATGCTTTCAATCATATCACAACACAAGACTTAGTGTTTGGAGCTGAAAAGCTTCCTTATCTCCTTCATATAAATCTGAAGTTGTCAGAAACCATTTCTTTCATAACTGACAGAGAGTAAATGTATGTTTTCTAACTTTTCCAATCCAAGATAATATAGAAACATGAGGTAATATCCTTCATTCAGAGAGCTCTGCAGCTACTGCTTTTTGATATCTCTCAGGCAATTTCCTCAATGTAAAGTCTTTGAATTTTCTCCACAGCTTCTATGATGGGGTGAAAGACCTGTGTCAGTTTTCTGCAGGTCAGGTCTTTTACAAATATTCATGGAATCTTTTCATTTTTTCCACCCCATGGTAGTGTGTGGAGCACCATCCACACAAGGGCTCACTGAAGCGATAAGACCACTAATTAAATAATCTGACATAGAGACTATATTCCCACATAAGCCTTAGGCAATATTTCAGTTACTGTGAACTTGAAGCCAAACCTGGCAGTATTTCAAGGTGGAACCCACAAGTTTGTCTGCACTGAACCTCCAGAGACTCTGAACAATTAATAGTAGTGCCTTTATACAATCTGCAGCAGAGCAATGTCTTATTTTTCAGTCACCTGAAAAGTCACAGAAGCTAAGACCACCCTAATGTTTCTCCCTTTTTTTCATGGTTATTCTCAAGGCCTTAGGCCCATGTGCAGAATCCCTCAGAGCCCCATACCTTCACCAATCATATCTGCTGCAGCCAACCATCCCCTGCTGCACAAAAGAAAACCATCAGGTGCCCAATACTATACTACCCTGCCCTGTAGCATCCATCTGTCTCTCAGGAACTCCACAATTCCTTACAGCCAGTATCCGCCAAAGTAACTTCAAACCTGGAAATGTTATAGGAAGTCAGTACGGAGGATGGAGTCAATTAAAATGATGAAAGGCTATAATTTCTATTACAATCTCTGATAGAGTTGGAAAAAAACAAGAAGCCTTCAAGCACACAGATTGCTTTTCATTTGAATCTGAGATTCTGTGGTTATTATAAACCCACACAAACACTGCTAACGGTAACTTGATAAAGAGCTTGTCTTTGTGATTTGCCTTCGTAACTTGCTACAAAAATTCAACATTTTGAAAAAATTGAGTCATTCATAGTTCAACATTTTAACTGTCCTCATTCTTTTTTAATTTGCCTGCACTTGCACATGCATGATTGTTATAAATGTAAAAGCCACAGTTACCTCAGTGTTGTTCAATGTTCCTTCTACAGAATTCAAAGCCAATAATAACAATTCCTTTCAGAGAACGTCTTAAACTAGAATTGTGTTTTTCTTAAAACTTCTTATAGTATTAAACAGTCACCAGCTAAAAGAAAGAATCAGGAACAGCTCTAATTTGATAAACCAATTATTCTGATGTACTTGTTTTTAACAGATTTCAGTTAATTCAGGCAGAGGAGGATAACTATGAAGTTGTGATTTTGAAATGTGAGAAGCTCTGCATTGTCACATAAAAATAAAACACAATTTATATGTTTTATGTAACGGTTTGAAGAATGAGGTAACTATTTCTTTGAGATAAAAATGAAAATCTAATATTGCAATTGTGAGAGATTGAGCTTTTTCTAAAGTAAAAAAAAAAAAAAAATAAACCCAACATTATTGGGATCTGGGATATAAAATCTCTGGAGTGAGTTTTATCTTGCAACAGTACATAGAATTTACCAAGAGGTCAGCCAAATCAAAATAAGGTTTATGCAAGCCAGATGATATTCTCACATTATGGAGACCACAAAATACTACAAGAAATGATCCTGGAAGCAGAAAAGCTACAATACAAATACAAAACAATGCAAATGAAATTATGAGCCAATATTTGAAAGAAGATTCAAGACAGTAAAGGCAAAAAGAAGAAAGATCCTTAGCTCAAAGATCATTTTATAGGCACAAGGCACAGAACTGCAGCAGCAGATGATAATACCAAGAACCTTGCTGCAAAAGATGTGCTGGTGTCAAAGTAGTGCATTGGCAGTATGGGGCAAAAAGCAGTTTAGTTTCAAAAGAACATCATGTTTTAAAACTTATTTGATAAAACTCAGGATTATAAAAGTACTGTCCAGGTTATAAACCAGTGTCAACTTAATATAATAGTAAATGAACTGGCAAAGCATTTTCAACAGTACTTCAGGGGAAAGTACCTACTAGTATATTATTAAATGAATTAGTATCTCTACTGAAGGAAGGCTAAGATTATTTTCTTTTTTCCAGCAAGAAATACACTGCTTTCATGCTAGTAGCCACCCTTCCAAAAATACCATGTACAACTATATATGTTCAATTTATCTTTCAGGTGACTCCTGCACTGCCATTCCCATTCCATTCCAAAGCAAACATGCTGAAAATTCAAGACAGATGTGTGTGTACATTTTATCATAAAGATACCAAAATCCTCACAAGAAATATTTTCATGCGTGAAAAATGGAAGAACAGCATGGCCAAAAGATCTGAACATCTGTGAAAAGGACCAAAATTGCTGGGCTAAACATACAGAGATGTAGGCTGTGTTAGGGAAAACTCACAGCAAAAGATGCAGGTAAGACTGAAACTATCACATAAACACACTACTTTCCAGGCTGAAGTCTCTTAAAGTCTTGCCTAAATTCTTAGTTCACTGATGAACTTTTAGATAAAACACTCCTGAACAGGAGTATTCCTTGTGTATGTCCAGCTAAGCAATCCAAATTTCTTTAAATGACTGTCAAATCTCCAGCATTATTTACATCTCCACCATACATTTTATCATCATTGATATCATATTTGCTTCCTTATATCATTGTTGAAATGTTGAAAAAACATTGAACCTAGTACCATTCTGAGTAGTACTTCACTGGAAAATCCACCAGCTGATGATGATTCACCACTGGCAAGCACTTAGTATCTATCACGTATCTAAACCTTAGTCCATTTATCCAGTACTTCTTTGCTGTGCTAGAAATCTGTTTTTTTCCCAAATTATTCACTGTACTTATTATAAAAATCTTTACACAGTTTCACCTCTGTATTACCTCTGCTATAAAGAGAAGCTAAGATAGTTGAGGTTGTTCAACTTGGACAAGAGAAGGCTCAGGGAAGATCTTTACTGGCCTTCCAGTACCTAAAGGGCCTATAAGAAAGCTGGAGAGGGAGTTTTTAAAACGGCATGTAGTGACAGGACAAGGGAGAATGGCTTTAAGCTGACAGAGGGGAGATATAGATGTTAGATAAAAATCCTTCTCTGTGAGGGTGGTGAGGGACTGAAACAGGTTGCCCAGAGAACTTGCGGATATCCCATCCCTGGAAGAGTTCAAGGCCAGGTTAGATGGGGCTTTGAGCAATCTGGTGTAGTGGAAGGTGTCCCTGCACATGGCAGGGGGCCTGGAACTAGATGATCTAGAAGGTCCCTTCCAAACCAAACTGTTCAGTGATTCTATGAATCTACCTATTTCCTTAAAGTCACATTAATGACAATAAATTCTATTCCTATTCTTAAGTGTTTTTATCAGATAGCACATTATTTCAGTTGGTTTTGATTTCAGGATAACCAGAATATGTTTACATAACTATTGCCTTTGCCCTTTTGAATTACTGGGTTGGTTTTCAGCTGTCTGGAACTTCCCCCGTATTTAAATGTGCATTGAAATTAACACCAGCAGGCTTGCCAGCTTATTCAGCTCTTTCAAGCTCTAGACTCCAGCTGTTGACATCAGCAGTGGTATCTGCTCTACTCCAGTGAGCTGTGCAGAAAGTTCTTCCTTGCTCTTATGTAACTCCTCTACATCGATCTTTCTAAACAGGGAAGAGGAAGTTGTTGAGCATTTCCTGAATAATTATCTTCACTTTAGTCATATCCAGTTTCATAATGACCTGTCCCACCTGTAGGATCATCTTTGTTCCCAAAGTAATTGCAAAAAAAAACCCAAAAACTTCTATTACCCCTTTCACTGGCAGCCGGGACTTTTTGCAATTCCTACTTTATTACAAATTTTCTGTGCTCTAAGTTGAAGATTACTTACTTCTCTCTCTTTTGCTTTTCTTCCATCTCATAGGCTGCTTTTCTATTTCTCTTATTCATTGCATTACTGGATCTGGGCAAGCTTTTAAGAAAATTAGTCCTTTTCCTGATACAGAATCATAACTTCCAAGATTTAATCATAATGCCTATTTTCTAATAACTCTTTCTAAAGGAGTCAAATTTATTAAACTTCAAGTTCAATCAACTGTATCCACTATAATAAGGTTCAAAATATTGTTGCTTCACGGTGAATTCATGTATTATAAAATTATTGCTTTTGATCACCTCTAATGGTGATTAAAGGTTCTTGCTCCATAAATTCTCCTATACTTGCTTTTAAAAGCCATTATACCTTTTCCTCTCCACACTTTACAGTCAGATGTTTTCTATTTTTATTAAATGCTCTCTAATAGATTCTTTCTGGCTGTATTTTTAGCCCTTATGTGGAGCTCTCAATACTATGCTAGAGATACCCTAAAGTATGCCTCTTTGAAAGTGATATATTTTCCTTTGAGGCACTGATAAGTAACAGACAGGGTTTTTTCTGGTTCATAATATGGTTTTCAATGTTTATGTTTTAGAATAAAAATTGTAAGCAATCATTATTATACTGTTTGCTTCAAAACTCTCATACCTGACAAGGGTTTGTAAATATTGCATGTTGTTTCCTAAGAAAAAATGAACTCATAATGGACTGGAAATCCCACATCATCTCATGTGTTGTCCCACATCCTTCTCAAATGCATGGCCTTTGTCAGGTTTTGACCTCAACTCTAATTATTCTGTTTTTTAAAGGAGGGTATACTTACTTTTATGGAGTACTGCAGGCAATTTTAAGGGAAAAAATGTCTGTACTTAGAAAAGGGGTAAGTATGGCTTTAGTTGGGCAATGCCCCTTCCTTACACCTTGAGGGGTGAAGGCAGTGGTTCCATATTTTTAAATCCATTTTCAGTAGAGTGAAGCTTTCTCATAGCTTGCATCTACCCACTGGTTGTCATTAAGTTACAAATCTTGCACAGAAGAGCAACTCTTAGGCAGAGAAAAGCATGGGAAAAAATTGGGTGTTGCCTCACTGTAAAACTGATGTAAAACAGGTATATGGAGAATCAGATACCCTATGAATAGATCTCGTACAAAAATAGAATATATGAATGTTCATTACACTTTTATTTCTGGTTTCTATTTTTGAGAAATCTTTCTGAAAGCTTATGCTGAGGTAAGAGTTTGTTCATCTGTTGTAGGTGAGTGCAGAGTTTTTAGTCTTCCACCACCTTCTGCTTTCTGACAAAAATGATGATCTCATGGAAAAGCAGAACCTCAGTTTATTTATTGTTTTAATAAAGATGGATATTGTACAGTTTTCTTCTTCCGTGTTTATTAAAAACTGAATGCCCTGATAAAACACGATGAAAGCCCCACATGTACTTGGTTTCACCTGCCTGATTCCAGCTATTAATTTGATCTCAGTGAAACAGCATGTCTTTGGCAAATACAACACACAATTAAACTGTATGATCTGGTTCTAATGCTTCTCTGCTCTTGCAGAGTCACATTTTATTTCAATCAATTATTTAGATTTATAAACAACTCCAGGGCATTAGGTAAACAATATCTAAGCTTAATTATGCTGTTCTTTCTTCTCTCTGAAAACTCTTCTAATCATTCCCATTCCAAACACTAGTGTTATCAAGGTAATAAGAACAATGGGGTTTATTGTCATATTTCCTGGCCATTTCATCAGCTTCTGCTTACAGATCCCCATAAGCATAATAAAGGCTGCAGGTGACTGAAAAACAGGCTTTGTACTGAGACACCAAAAAATATAAATATCTGTACTTCACATTATATGAATTCTACTTATGTTATTTGATGTCAAAGCAAGGTGAGATTATGCTGTGGTTTAGTATAGTATAGTAAAAAAGTCAGTTAACTGTGAGATGCAGACTCCTATCAAATCAGACTCCATCAGTTCCACTGTTCATGAACTACTTATTTAAACATGCAGTCAACTGACTTCCATCCAGATTGTGAATCATTATTGCTGTGGATGAAGAACTTGCTGGTTCTAATGGAGCTCACTTGCAGAAAGAACAAAACAGAGAGACACTAATCTCAAAATAACTCTTGCCCAGAAACAATTCAGCTCCTTTCATGTGATACAAAGGCTGAGGTTGCAAACTCAGCAGCTGTAATTTTGCTCCTGGAGAACCATCTCAGTGCCACAGGATTGCACTTCTAAGCACCCAGTTACAGGAGAGCTTCTTAGATGGGCAGAGCAGTGCGTGAATGGCAGAGATTAGCACCCAAGTTACCTGGGGATACGGTCAAAAGACACCCGATGCACAAAGCCAGCATGTACCTGGAAAAACCAGGAGATAAATAAGTTGTACTGAGCCCAAAGTAAGTTCTAAGTAACTATAAAAATATTTTGCTTTTCAACCAGATTCACAACATTCATAGCATCTAGGTTTTCCCCACTAGCCTAGAGCTTCTTAGTAACATTTCTCCAACAAAATCCAGAGCAGGCTATAGCCAAAACATAAAAAAACAAACAAACAAAACAAAACCCAAACAAAAATAAAAACATCAAAGCAAAGTCCATTATTATGGTTTTTGCTAGATGCAGTTATTAAAGTCACAAGTAGTGATGTATACTTGACAGAGCTACCTACTATTTATTTCCATCCTCTATTTGTAGTGAAGCAGAAGGAGATGTTACATCCCATATGATGTTAAGGATGCAATAAAAGTTTACCATCTGTTGACAAAGAAAGATGTGAAGGAGCGTTTGCTAAAATTAATTATTTCAGTCCAAGCCGAGCATCTTATATGCAAGATCCCCACAGTAACTAGCTGGGGAGCTCACTGGAACAGTCTAGGACTGTTCTGAAGAACTGGGAGACTTGATGTAGTTCCAATGTCAGACATGGGCAAGCTTGAGGGTGAATCAGGGACCCAGGCCAGTCTTCACCCCATGCAGCACAGAAGGGCTCTCATGCCTGGTTTACAGTGGCTCACGTTGCCAGCAATGTGTAAGCAGGGGGCTGCAGGTACAGACTGCAGGTATCCTGGGAATGGTACAGATGCTTCTGTTGGGATGCTGTGCTTCAGCTTCTCATGTGCTTCAGGGGCTCTCCCTAGCAAGGCAACACAAGCAGGCACATCCTTCCACAAAGTCAGTGTCCCAGGAGTTGGAAAAAAGCCAAAGCATCATGCATGGATCTGTGACAGGAGCAACTGGGAGGGAGAATGATCCGAATGAGAGCCTGGGGTTACTTAGCCCTGGTAAATTCCCACTTGCCAATGTTAAAAATAACTGGAGAACAGTAATGCTGCTCTGGCATTCACATAGTATTTTATTTATCAAAACTGGTGCTTCAAGGATTCAGTCAAGCCTTCAATCATATTAGGAAGATTTCCCTTCCTTTCTTCTGCAACACACAAGTGAGAGATGATTTTTTTCTTTGAAGACTTACAATATTGGTGCATGCCAGGGAAGGGACACAGGACAGGTCAATCAATCTGCTTGCTTTGCTGCAGTACAGTCCACTTTCTTAGCATGTCTGAATAAAGTATTCAGCTCACGTGATCATCTCTCTATCACTGGATCTGGAAAGATGAAACTTCTGCTGCTGCTTGCAACACACGATCCAGGACAACGAATATGCTGCTGTTTAAGTCACCTGACATTTGGAACGATTTTCGCTAACTGAAATCTTTGGATCCTAGAGGAGATCACTATGCAGTGTAACAACCCCCGGCATACAGAAGGTGATTAAATGGTATTCTTTGACAAGCAGATCTGCTGAAAAACCTGACTTGCATATTCCTTATCTAAACATACAGACAAGAACATGAACACAGAAGAAAAATAAAATACAAATCCAGACCCAGCTGTGATGGAGTCATGGGCTCAAAGGCAGAATGGGTGTTCCACAGAATAATTTCAGGGGCCAATGCATCACTAACAGCAGATATTCAGTGGAAAAACTAATCCAACAGATAAGCTTTATTCTGTATAGTAGGTGGACTGAGAAGGATTCATCTGCCTAAACACAGGTGAAAACTAAATTGAATCATCCACACCTGACTGCCTGGTAGACTTATCTTCTGTAGTTGTAGACAGAAGTAATAGGGAATCTAAAATGAAAAATGTGTCTGGACACATGAATACCAATAGACAGAAAAAGTCAATTTAACAGTCATAAACTGTTTGGGCTCTTAAATCTTCCTGTTATTCACCAGGAAAGAGGCTGGATTTCTATTTGTTAGAAATTAAAAAGGTGTACACATTCTCAACAAAAGGTTGTATTTTCCTCCCTCTCCCACTTTTTTCTCCAGACTTTCATACTGAAAATCAAATGGATAAATTTAAAAGATGAAATCGATGTACTGAAAAACTGCAATGGGCCACCTAAATTCTGACAATGAGTTGGGAAATAGGCTTGGTTTAGATAAAACAGACATCAAAGGGCATGGAATTGAAATAGACTGATACAAGCAAAACAAGGAATCAATTATTTTGGGTTTTGGCATAGACATATCTTCTTGTAGAGCTAAATTTGTTATGAACATGTGGTGGTGCCATATTAATAGGCTGGATTAAAGCAAACGACAGCATTGCATTTCTTTTCAAGGATATAATATGGCCTCATAATTAACTGTTCTTCACTGCTCCTGAAAGCTTGAAGTACTGGGTTAGTCACAAGGCAACCAAAGCAAGCCTCCAACAGTAACTTATGCTCTCTCTTTTTTTTTTTTCCAGATAAGCTACTCTAACAGTTCACCCTAAGAAAATGCAGCTACCACCTATGACAGAAAAAGAGCTCAATACCATAAACACTGAGTAAGACAGAACCAGATGGTATGGTTAACATTGATCATAATGGGTAATGAAGCCTAAGAAGGACTTTCAGGTCCCATCATGCTGCTGTAGGACACATACAGTGTAACAGTAGAGAGGCTTGATAAGGAAAAAAGATATTGGGAAACCCATTATTTTCTGTACCTGTATCTTGTTATTTCCTTTCCACTTACAAGGAAGAAGACACATAATTCAAGCCTGACAAATCATCAAGCAGACTATTAGCCACTTTTCTACAGCTCTGTCTGCAGGTTGTAAGCGGGTAGAGAAAGAAAACATTAACTATTTCCTTTTGCACTTCCACTCCTCACATCTCTCCCTTTACCGATCTGCTGAGTAGCAAAGGACGTTTCCTTCCTCTCTGGAGCTCTCAAGTGAGACTTTCCTCCTTCTTTGCTACATCTAGATTCACAGGAGAGAAATGTTCCTGCTTTTAATCTGTTGTACCCACTTTCTGATCTGTGTCTTTAATGTTGCTCCCATCAAGATTCATGGGCTCCCCAGGGAAGAGGATTTTGTGGGGTTTCTACAGTGCTTCCAGTACCAAAACTGAACAACACCTCCTTTGTAATCTGTGCCCCACCGCTGCATAAACAAGAGTTTTAACCTGCAAATGCAAACAGGAGTGACACTGTTGATTCAAATGCTTCATATTAGCATATCAAATGTAGTACAAATGGACCTAGCATAAAATCATTTGTTCTGGCCAATACATATATTAGCTTTTTTTACCTGCAGTCAAACTATTTGTCAAAGTAAGAATAACATTCACCTAAATTGTGTGTCCCATTAAAATATTAATTAGCAGTAAAATTTCAGGTATGTTTTCAATACTTAATTCAAACATTTCATGTCCTCTGAACTGTAGTTCACTTTGTAAATATTTGCTAATCCAACAAAATATGTACTGGCAGCCTCAGGTCATAATTCACGCAGATAGCAAAAAGGACTTTGTGCCATTTTATAATGTGACTTCCCATTTAATTAACTCCTTTAATCTGTTTGTATCAGACTTTTTTTTCCTAGCTCTTGTGTTTTTGCTTGTGTGACTAAAAAGCTCTGTGTACTATTCAGCACAGATTAGCTTCCTCCCTCTCTCATAGCAACAAAATCCTGGCTACCCCTGAAGTAGATATGCTAAATGGGAGGGATTTCATACATCTCTTGTCTCTCTAGTTTACCTGCACAAAATGCCACAGTTCCGCTCAGTATGTTTATTTTTCAGCAACAACCATTTTGTCTGTGATGGTAATCAGTTTGCTATTGATGACATCTACTCAGCAATAAAAATAAATAATATAACTACTCTGTTTCATGTTCTTTCCTAATTCAGCAATGTATGGTACATGTAGTCATTCTTCTAATTTCCAGTTTTCCAGAAGCCATCCATAAAGAGCATGAACTTTTACATATCCTCTTGTTATTCTTGCTTAAATAATAAAGACACATTCTTTTCTTCACTTAGCTGCTTCACTTAGAAAAATACTTCATGCTAGCAATTTCTTGCACCAATACATTAAGCAATATGTTAAACACTATAGCCAGTTATTTCTGACACAGCTTACACTTTCTGCTAGCACAGGCTCCAGTCCTGTAACCCTGATTCAAATGAGCTCATGGGAATAATCTCACTAATTTCAGTAAATCTACTTGCATTGGTGCTGTTCAATATTGTTGCTGAATCAGACCATTAGTAAAGATATACAAATGGATTCAGCTATAGGCAACTTGTATCTCCCCGTTTCTAAATTAATGAGCTTATCCTGCAGCATAAACAGCCCTGGAGGAGCTTTAAAGGAATGAACATGGTCAAGATTAAACTATTCCTTTATTATGGCATACATTTTTCTTCATCATCCATTACTAAATTTTGTTGGGTGCCTGCAATCAGAGACTGTTTTCTTGCTACACTCAGTGGTAAAAGGATCATTTCTATAAGACACAAGTGAAATATTTCCAGACTAATTTGATGAGCTTCTGAGCTCCCTTCACTTCTAGTGAAGCACCACTACATAGCAAAGATAGAGCATTTACTAGCTCTTGATAGCTTTTATTCAGTGAGGCTATTTATGAGAGCAGAACTAGAAGTAAGTATAAGCATGTGAGGGTGACAGCTTGACAAGAGGTTCTGCAAAGTGTATTGCTAACACAACCCCTTAGCCCTCAGAACAAAGGAAGGAAACATGGTGCATTGCTGATCAAGCTGCTATGTTAATATTACAAGAACAATTGAAGTTACAGGGATTTTTGACATAATGCTAAAAAGAAAAATCAAATATATTTACCAGTTTGGTGTAATATACTGCCCAAATCCATTTACCCTCATTTATGTTCACCTCCTTTTAGCTAAATCAGAATTCTGGTTTGATAGCTTTGCTGGAAGCGGAATATGAAAAACAGCAGGTCTGCTGCAGCTGAAGGGAAAGGCAAAGATCGGGACCCTTAGTGTGACTGTAGTGTGCATTGCCTGAATTTTCCTTTCCATCTCCTTGGACAAATAAGAGTGCTTCTACTCTAGGTTACCATAGTTTCTGGTTTCCTTAGTAACCCCTTTGAGAGTATGCATGCGTTTGTATCAGTAGGAAAGGGTGTGAGGGGGTCTAAAATGGAATACAAACCTCCCAAACTTGGAGTGAAAAAACCTCCAAATTTTCTCCTCAATCAATAAAACGAAACCAAAGTTGAAACAAGTGAAGTCTCACTGGAAATCAACTGAAATAATTATGCCTGGGTACAATTTAAATCATGATGGGATAAAAAGACAACTTTGTTCTCAAGTCAGAACCATTTATGGTCTCCAGGACAAACCTGGAAGCTGACCAGAAGAAAAGCACGCTTAGTATCTTTGGGATGGAAATTGGAGCTATGAACTCTGACTTGCAGGGGTGCTTCCTTTCTAGAGGTTTGTTGCACGGTGGTTACAAAGAAAATGGTTACCCACTTGAGGTGTAGTATTAGCAAACAAAACAAGGCCAATAAGAATTATGTGCTTTCTAGTCACTTTGTGTAACTATAATGGAAATGCTGTCATAATACTAGACCTGGTAATACAGTACAGTACTTCCTCCTTTCTTCACCCAATTGGCATTAAATACACCAAAATAACATGTTTTGTGAGTTGATAGCCTGGTCTTTTATTTTTTCTTTTCTTTTTTTTTTTTTTTAATGTACTGGTTNTTTTCAATATGAAGAAAGACTGCATAGTTATGGTAAAGGTTGGGAAAGCATCCAGCCTTCCAACTGAATCCTTTTCTTCTTTTCTCATTAACCTGGTTTTTTTTTTTTTTTTTTTTTTTTTTTTTTTTTTAATCCTAAGTACTGGATAATAATTAAATACTTCAGAATTGAAATTCAGGATTTTTTTTTTATGTTTAAAGAAGACTGTTTTTTATTAATAGTTGTCGTGGTTTAAGCCCAGCTGGTAACTCAGAACTTTCACTGACCCTTAGTGCTGTGCATCTGTCCTGCCCTAGAAAGATAATTTTCAGTAGGTTTTCTCTTTTGCTCTTGAAGAGTCCTTTTCTGTCTGAAGCTATGCAGATACTCTACTGAAGCTGGTCTTAGCTAAACAGCATAAAAAATGAACATAAGAAAATAAATTCTTACTGTGAGGGTGGCTGAAGACTAGAACAGGTTGCCCAGAGAGGTTACAGAGTTTTCATCCTTGGAGATATTCAAAACCCAGCTGGACACATTGCTGGGCAACCTGCTCTTGAGCAAGCGTGCCTTCCAGTTTCTGCTTTGACACTGGGGTTCAGTGAAGTTTGCAATGATTAGGAAACTACCTAAATGGATGTTACTGAGAGAACTAGAAGTCTACAATTCATGTAAGGAGGCACATGCTGTTTCAGAAATGTAATGCTTTTTTAAGTTAACTTATAGTATTTGAGAGTTTCCATATTAAAATCATTTTCATATTAAACATTAAACATTTCCATATTAAAAACAATAATAAAACAGAGTCTGTGGCATTGGTATTGAAAAGGTCTAATGTGCTTACAACAATTTTCATGATTATAGGATTTTAATTGTGGGAATTTGGAGAAGTTAGCAGAATTAGAAGTTACAGTTGTAAGATTTTATTTTTAAATAACAAAAGGTACAGTACTTGTCACATACAAATTACAGAAAGATGGAAAACAAGTGCATAGGCAACTTGGGAGTAATTTGAAAGATTAAATGCTCTTAGAAAGACAACAACAAAAATATTTATCATTTTTTTGTTCATATTTCTCATTCTTGTCACTAAACTGTCATTTCCCTGTGCTGCTGATGGCTTGCTGTGTTTCTGAAGGCAGTAATGGCAAAGCTGCTGATACCACTGTCCTCCTTTTTGGCTCTTGTGCCAATGTTTTATAACTTACAATGACAGACTGCAAAATACATCTGTTGATCTTTGTCTAACTGATTTTATAAAAAGAAAATAAAAAATAACTACATAGGTCAGCCATGAATGGTTTAATTTTTTTCCTATGAGCTTCTTCTCAGAGGTAGTTTGAAAATAAACTGAATGAATGGAGCATCAGTCATGGCCTTATTCCATATGCAACACATTACATACACATTTTTAATCAGGGAAGCAGTTTCAGTAGGTAATTCCTATTGAGCTATCTGCTACATTTCAGAGGTGATTTATCAATTGGGTTTCTGTTAACTAGCAGTAGGAGCTCTGCCTCTCAATACATGTCTCCGTTGGCCAGTTTGTTGTCCTTAAAGTATTCTCTCATGCTACCTTTTTTAGATGTGCCATTGCCTTGAATCCTGTAGAATATTAACTTCAGGAGAATAAAAACAGTGATGTTTTGCATTTGTTTTGCTTAGACAAAAGTAAGTACCTATTGTCCATACGAAAAATCAGCACATTTTCCTTCAGATAAATACCACTAAAAATCACAGTGCACTACTTAAAAGTCTCACTCAAACCTCAGTAAAATCAGTGGCAATCTTTCTGTTTAATTGAATAAACTTTAGATTGGCTCGTGAATAGCCCTGGCTTGTATTACAGTCAAAGAACTCTCTTCCCTCCAAGAGGCAGAAGTGATTCCCTAGTGACTTCTAATGATGGCTTTGAAAAGTAGAAAACTGTAAAGATGAAACTGAAGAATAACAAATAATTGAAAATATCATTACCACAGTTTATGCCTTAGTTGATGACCACAAAACTCAAGATTCAGCTCAACTGAAAAAACAAAACCAAAAGAACACACAAAACAACAAACCCCTACAACAGGATTGTAGTTTGTATATGTCCAGACTCCTGGGAGTATTTTCCTTCTCACACTCAAATAGTCTGTACTATAGGGGTTACTTATAATATGGGTATCATTCTTGGTTTGCAGACTAAAAATACTCATATATTAATTAGAATGCTTTTTAACATAAAATACTAATGTAACATTAGTGTCACAGCTACCACTCATATTTTTAGAAATATTCATACTGTTGCATATTAATACATTTTCTTCTTACAGTGGGTTACTTCCAGATCCTGATGTTCACTATTCAGCAAGAAGGAACAAATAAGTGTTATTTCTCATTTTCTCATTTCTTCTTTCATTTTCTCATTCCTTTACTACTGACTTTTGGGTTTCATATGAATAAAATAGTGAGAATTCTTTAATAGATAAAAAAATAATTACTGAAGTTCTGTTCACTGATTAACAACTAGCTCTCATAATAGAAATAATATTTTTTAACCCATAAACATGCATAAATATGACAGTAAGAAATCTTGAATTGGATAGCATACATTTACACTGCCATATATTGCCTTAATCACAGCCACAGAATCATAAGTATTCAATAGCGTATGTTACCAAAATGCCTTTCTTATTCAGCTAAGGTTGTAGTTCAAACATCTTTCTTAACACACATTTCCATAAAACCTGGAATCAGATGTCTCAGAGGGTTAGCAAATCGATGACTATACTTTCAGTTTCAGATACACGATTCAAATGTCAAAATGTTGTGTTTATCAGAACTTGTTACCATTTGATGGTGCTCAATATCTCATACAATCTAGGTCACACCCCACCTTCTTGCACCAAGTGAAGCTTCGACACCCCACCCCCACCCCACCCCGAAAAAAGATATATTAACTAGCACACTTGGTGACAACCTCAAGGTAAGCATCTTGAATAAGAGACTTAAATCACCTCTCAACATTCAGGGTGCTACCCCAAACCAGTGTTTAGACAAGATGATACAAGGAATTTCTCATTAGCACTGCCTGGCATTGAAAATGACCACAAAAATATTACATTACCATCAGATAGAGCCTAGGGGATAGTCCTTTTTTATACACGATGGCTATATTTAACAGTTCTTATTCTTTAGTGCTAGGTACCAGTACAGTGACTTTCTTCAACTATGAAATCAAAACAGCAATGCCACATGATACCGATTTTAGCAAAGGCTGTCTGGTAAAGTCATCGGAGACCCAGTCAGAAGGGTGTCTCATTTTTGATTAGACAACTTGTTTCTAGTAGCTTTGCAATTTGTTCAGGTTCAGAGGCAAAGAAAGAAGTTTGTGTTCCATATTTTCACCCCTAGTAACCTGCTGACTTTGTGTACTTTTCTTGGAATAAGAAGCACTGAATTTCCAAGGTGCCACTGAATAGACACATTGTCAGTAACACTAAGAAAATCCCTACTCTTATACAGTTAATTAGCCTTGTTACATTAATTGAAAACCATTCAGAACTCAGATCTGAATGGAGGGCGATCTGGGAAAGCAGCCAAGCAGGGCTTTAGGGAGCGATGCACAATGTGCCTCTCCACAGCCTGCTGGAGGCAAGGGAGGCTGCCTTCACAGGGCAGCAGACCAGGCTATGCCCCTGCTCACAAGTGTTGCTGAGGAGCCAGGTATTTATTTTAAGTAATCACATTTAGTAGTGGTTATAGTAATGAAAAAGGTGGAAAGTGAAACCCCTTTAAAGAGCTTTCAGCAATTAAGAAGCAAGAAAGGTATCTTCTTCAAATGACTGTAAGGGTGTATAGAGAGCAGTTGGTAATGGCTAAATGCTCTTCAGGAACATAGCTGTGGCCTCTTGCAGGTGTTTGCTATCCTCAGGGCATATTTTTGCCTCTTCCCTTCCCCACCCCCCAACCTCCCTTTTCTTTTGTTCCCAGTTTGATTCTTTAAATAACAATATTAATAAAATGATAGATTAGAAAAGTAGATGAAATAACCTGCTTACACACAGAAATTGAACTCTGCAGTGTAGCAAATAAGAAAAATAGGACTAGGATGAAAACCCTTTCAAGAACTGAATCACTTGAATATGAAGGCATGTTTGCTAGGCTCTTTCTGAGCATCCACTATGGAAGGAAAATAAAATACAGTAACAGAGTACTTTATGATGGCTTTCTCTTAATAAAGGCAAAAATACAAAAATACAGAAAATGAGGAATAATATGTACATTTGTACTCTGGTTTATGGAAAATTGAATTACAGTGCACTTGTCTTAAGGAAAATAATTGTGTTTGTAGTGGGTTATCATTGGCTAAGGACCAAACTCCCACCCAGCCACTATGTCATTCCCTCTCCAATAGGACACAGGCAGAAAATAATACATAAATACTCATGGGCTGAAATAAAACCAGGAAGGTTGCTGAACAGTTATCATCATGGGCAAAAGAGGCTTGACCTGGGAAAAATCAATTTCATTTGGTACCAATTACAATAGATTTGGGTAGCAAGAAACAAAGACGAAAATGAACACACCACCTCCCTCTTCACAGGCCTGACTTCACTCCCACCTCCTCTTACCTTCCTCCAGCCCTGAGCGGTGTGGGGTGGGGAGGGGAATGGGGACTATGCTCAATCTGTAACAGTCCTTCTCTGCCACCCATTCCTCCCCACACCTTCGCCCTGCTCCAGCATGGGCTTTCTACAGGCCACAGCTCCTCCAGAGAACATCCACCTACTCTGGCATGGGGTCCGCCACTGGCTGCGGGGGAACACGTGCTCCAACACCTGCAGCAGCTCTGCCCCTCCTCACTCTCCAGACTGTGTTCACAGGGCTGTTCCTCACCCTCCTGCTCCCTCAGCCTGCCCAGTGTTCCAGCTCATGGCTGAGGGGCTCCGCCGTGCCCTGAGGTGGGTCGGCTGCAGCTGGCTGGAACTCACTGAGGCTGTTCCCCCGCCATCCCGTGCTGCCAAGGCCTCACCAAGTAAACCCAGTACAGCGTTTGATTCAGTATTTGATTAAACACAACAACAATATATCATGCAAGACTTGGTAACGAGAGCGTCTTGTTACTTTGGAAGTAATAATGAAATACTCCTGAATAGTTGTGCAATTTTTGTTTATATTCTTGAAACACAAGTTGATCCAAATGGAATCCAATTGGATGTTGGAAGTTAGTAGTAGCACTTGGTTTTCTGACAAATACAAAGAGGCATTTGTTTCCTGGAATAACCTGACAAACTGCTGGAAGCAATTCAACTGGTTTAGGAAATAACACTTCAAGACACAGGATGGTTTTGAAAGTCTGTGTGGAAATTAAAGATATGTACCTGAAAGCTGCCCCCTCTTCATCATACTGTGCTTGGACCAGAAAAGGTATCTTTCCTTTAAAACATTGTCTTTTTGGGTCACTGCAGGGTTCATTCCAATATCCAAAATACCATCAGGTTTTAAGATGCTTTAGTAATTGTCCTGGGTTCAGCAGTAGCAGTCATTTTTGATCCTTCTTAGTAGCTGGTGCAGTGCTGTGGTTTTGACTTTCAGCCTGGGAACAGCTCTGATAACGCCGATGTTTTCAGTTGCTGCTCAGTAATGTTTAGTCTGACCAAGGACTTTGTGAGTCTCATGGTCTGCCAGGGAGGAGAGGAAGTCAGGAGGAAGCAGAGACAGGGCAGTTACCCAGAAGGGTTAGATAACTGCTTGGATCAGGCTGGGTATCAGTTGGCAGGTAGTGAGCAGTTGTATTCTCTTCCCTTGTTATTTCCCTTATCATTATTATTATTGGTGGTAGCAGCAGTGATTTGTGTTATACCTTAGTTACTGGGCTGTTTTTATCTCAACTCGTGGGAGTTACATTCTTTCGATTCTCCTCCCCATTCCTCCAGGAGCGGAGAGTAGGAAGGGAGGGGGAGTAAGGGAATGGCTGCGTGGCTTCTCTATTGCTGGCTGGGCTTAAATGACAACAGTAATCAAGACTGTCATTAAATGCTGTAATTTACTGCTATGGTGTTTGCTCTGTTTTCCTCTCCTTTTTCCTGCCATTCGTATGTCATAAATAACTCTAACTCCCGATATTTTATTATAGCCATCCATATCCATTCATGTGGCTTATCTTTGACTTTTTGTCACTATGAATTTTTTTATTTTTTAACTACAGATCATTTTGTGACCTGAACACATTTTGTAATAATGGGGGGGAAAGGGATCAGGGCATGCATTTCACAAAAATTGAATTAATAAATACAACTCCATTCCCACGTGCAGTGAGAGACAAATAAAAAATGGAAGCTGTCTATAATTTAATTATAGTACCTACAATAATAATCAGTTACCATTAGGACCCTGATTTTCACTGTAATGTGCAAATAAAGAAATGCTCAGTTCACAACAATGAGATTCTTTGTGGCAAGACGTGGTCCTTTTTTGTGCAAAACTGGACTTTTTATTATTTTTTATTGTTTATTTCTGGTGACATTATGTTACTCTAAACTTTTAATTGCACACAGTGAATACATGACACTAACAGGTATTATTTTTAATGCAAATCACAATAGATGGGCATATTCTAGAAAAGGAGTCAGGAACAGAATTCGTATTTCTAAGTGATTCCTGTTTAAATTGTGAGCTCATGCTTCTATTTTGAAATTAAATGCCATGCTCAGTAATGATCGAAATTTGTTGATTATTACAGATCTCTCAAACAGCACTTGGGCACATACTGAAACAGATTGATAATGCCAACTGGATACAAACTAGAAGTGTTAAATTCTGCTGCCAGATTCAGATACTTTGAAACACTTCAGGAGTAGAGCTCTGGTGGATCCAGATTGAGAACTGTGCAAAGTGCCGTACACATACATAACAACAGGTCCCTATCTCAGCTAATTTACATCCCAAGCATAAAAAGATTCCAATTGACCAGATGAACACTCACATGAAACTGGGCAAAGGTTATTAACACAAGGATATGAAAATAGGAAAAATGCAAAGTCTACTTATCATAGCTGTACATCTGAAGTAGAGACTGACGGGAAAGATGCCCACAGTCCATTGAAGAACGTGTCTACTTGTGGTACTGTGTGGAGATAGACATGCAGCCTTGAAAACACCAGAAATAGCTTTCAAATATATATAGCTTGTACTGAACATGTGGTGCTACTAATGACTAGTTTTGTGTACATGTTTTGCATATTAACAAATTAATTAACCACTTAAAAAGGCACATGATGAAAATTATAACCTCTAGGATTTTGCCTAAAGATCTGATAGACGTCCCTGAAGAAGTATAAGTTTGAGTCATGTTGCT
Organism: Agapornis roseicollis; assembly: GCA_002631895.1. Classification (NCBI taxonomy): domain Eukaryota; kingdom Metazoa; phylum Chordata; class Aves; order Psittaciformes; family Psittacidae; genus Agapornis; species Agapornis roseicollis. The sequence continues at coordinate 24,377 of NDXB01019790.1, read as the reverse complement.
GGACAACTGACACTGCGGTGCTGGTGACAATTAGGCACTGAAGCACTCTCAATGCTTTTCAATTTCTGTGCAGCCTTGATGAAGAAACCCAAAAGATGAACCAGGTTGGTTTGGGGACATTTCAGTTAGTCTTTGTGGTCCCTGTCCCTGTAGGAGCTGGGATTTAGGGTAGACCCTGAGGCAGTGAGTAAGTAGTAGCTTCTGAAAGAGCCCATAAGCCCTGTAGCACCTGGCAGGTCAGGGTAAACAGCTATGGACATATTCAGACCCTCTTTTCCACCCATTACCAAACACAAGGAATTTCTTACATCTTAATGATATTTTAATGTACTATATTGCATGGGTTTGGGTTTTAGTTTTCACAATATAGTGCCCAAACCTGCAAACAGAAAATTGCTATTAGTTCCCACAGAAATTAAGAGATATTACTTTTCAGAGCAACTGAGCTTTCCCATTGAAGAACCTTATTCAAGACTACCTGAAAATATCACAAAAAACAAACATCACATTCATGACTGTGCCCCACTGCTAGAATACAAATGTATAGTGGAAATAGCAGTACACTGCTGGCACAGCAGCTTGATTGCTGACAACTTTGCAGCCACTTTGCCACAAGTCACAAACTTTCAGTACAAAAAGTTTTAAGGCCTTAGTTCTCAAACTGATGCCATGAAATGAGACTTGCAGCTTTCATGTAATAGAAATAATGATTTCAGGCTTCAATAGTTACAAGCACATTCTTGAATTTAGAAACCAAATCGTGGACCACTTATCTGCAACTACAGATTGCTTGGAACTGCCTACCTTCCTGCCAATGTCATACACCTGAATGTCTTTTCATCTCCCTTACTAGATAAAACTGCAGTCTGAATTCTCAATAGTGCCTTGATCCAGCACTAAAATAAGGAACTACATACTGGCTAAACTCACCGAGCCCACATTCACGAGGGGCCAGTACACTCCACTCAAGTCTGCTATGAGGAATGCTTTTGCCCCAAGTAAAGCACTGAAATGATTCCATGCATACTCCTTTTTTATGTGATGGATTTTCCACAGCATTTACCTACAGAATTATATGTTTAAGCTGAGCTACCACATGTTTTTTTTTTTAAAGTTACAATTTTTCAAGTTGCCTTCTTCCATTATTTGTGCCATCTAATTCTTTTGGCAAGGCTTTTGGTAGTTTTGAACTACCTTTAATAAGAGCATAGTTAAGCCCTGTAAGCAAAATCTGAGCTCTGTATCACCACAGCATTTCTCAGCTTCTAAGGAAGAAAAATATTCACTAGCCAAAAGGGAAATCTGCAAGCATTTCACTTCTGGAAAAAAAATACTCATTTCAGGATATGGTATCATCAAAAACCCATCCCCTTTCATCTAAACATGTGTTTTTATACCTGTCAAACAAGACTAACTATAAGTTGATTCTGTGCTCCACCACCATATGTTGCCAGTTTCGAAGTGCAGCAAAAGTGGTTTTAGATTTAAAAGGTTCTATGCAAATTCCAGCTGCTAATGGCATTCATTTTTATGTTCAAAAGGGTTTATTGCTTTATGTAGATATTTAATTTCTACTTGTAGTTACTTGAGGTATATTCAGCCATCAGATGGCACTTAACTAAATTTTATGTGGTATATTCATCCTGCACACCTGTGAAAGGTTCTTGAGAAGAATAAGGTACAGCTACTACTCACAGAAAATGTTAGTTCATGTTAATCAGTACATTATGAAAATACATAAGTCATTGCTTAAACTCATAGCCTCCACATGTTCAGTCCTTACAGATTACATCTTCTCACATAGAACTAAAATTATGGCCTTGTTATTACACACTTCCACAAGCAAAATAGGGTGTTCTGGAAACAGGCTAAGGGAAGTCTGTCTCCCAGCATTTGGGACAAGATTCTCATTCATACTTGCTTGTACATGCAAACTCCTTTAGGTCAGGCACAAAGTCCATAAGCAAACACCCCACTGCACATAAAGCAGTACCTTTTTCCAGCAAAACTGGAAACTGAATTTACTGTAATAAGTTCAGAAGCACAAGCCTACAATGAGTCCCACAGAATGGCAACAACAGAAGACAGCATCTCCAGAGAATTAAATATGCCATACCCCAACAACTAGCACAATATTTAAGGGCACCTAATCTCACTGTTCCTTGTAGGAAAAGAACAAGCCCTTTCATCATGTCCTTCACCCATGTTACAAACTCATTAAAGGGTTGAATCCCCAGGTCCTTCTGGGGTATAGGGTTTTTTCCAACAACATGTTTATAGCAGGGAAGAGGACTTGGAAAACCAGAATGGCCATCTGGTAGCTTTTAATATATATTGTCTATAAACTGACAAGCAACACCTGAAAAATACAGCAATTCAAAGTCAAAATGTTGGTTGATATTTCAAAAAATCTGAGTATTCATTTTCTTCAGCTATATGGAATTCACTGTTGGAAAACAGCAGCCATGACACCATATGGAACCCACAACTTTTTTGTCCTGTCTAAAAGGCAATGGGCAGAACAAACAGAAGAAACGCAAAAAGCTTAGAAAATGAGACCAAACTCAGAACAGAAATAACAATGTGAAGTTCAAAAGCTGGTTGAGTGCACTTTATCTTCAGGTGCCCAACTTGAGACATATCAAGTGTTTTTGATATTCAGGAAGCCCCAAATTCACTTTCTGAGGACGAGCTCCTGTAAGACAAGACATGTTGGGAATTCCTTGTCCTTTCAAATTCCTTTGAATAGTACCAGCCAAAGTTGGTTTGAGCTTTCTTCGCTCCTCAACTAAGCTGGCAAGTTGTTGGTTGCTCTGCTGCAAAGATATGTCATAGGATAATTTGAGATTGACTTTTCTTGAAAGTCCAGTCAGGCTCCAGCAATTAATTATATCAGACTGTTAACCCAGAGCTTGTGTAACTGGTGTGTAAGTATTAAATTGTGTAACTTGTGGAACAGTTACGTCACCCTATTTTGTATTTGCCTTTTTCTATTTTATGCAATTAAAGACAGTGACATGAAAAGACCGTCAAATAGGTACAGGACACATCATAATAAAAGGTTTTATAGCCATGATTCTGAGAAAAGTATGTTCCTTACAAAGAAGTTACACAACTCATTCTTAGAAGTGCCAATAAAACATTTATTTCTCTCCTTCCCCACCCTCTCCCATCCACACACACACAAGTTTTATGCTATATTTTGGAAAAAAATATTTTATTACATTTTTAGAGTTTAAGCCCATTTGTCATTCCCTTAGCTTATTCAGTATTCTGTATCTGTGAGAGGCTTTCAACAGGTTCATTTAAATGCCATGCATATATAATAAATATACGCAAATTCCTTCTTGTCCTATCCCTTCATTAAGGGTCAGAAAAAAGATTTTAAAGTATTTTAGGTCAGGTCTGGAAATACACACTGCTAGGTCAGACTGTTCTGAGCATACTGTCCTGTAAAGGAGGATAACTGGAAACTCGCAGATTATTGCATTGGGCTGCTGGGATTCCAGCCTCTCCCAAAACTTTGAAAGCATTTGCAATAAACCTCCTAGTTAGAGAGTCATCAGTCATATAAGTAAAACATGCATTTTTAGAGATAATCCTTTTAATCCATTTTGAAGTTTTGCATTTCTCAGCAGAGAGCACAGGATGATCTAGCAAGGCAGAACATAAACAGCCAAACCATACTACAGATTTTGCTAGGGATTTCTTGGGTCAGAGCAGGTAAAAGGATTTCTAACTGTCACACAGTGTGTCTTTCTCTGAAATAATGAATCATGGTTTCTCTCTTTCACAGATCATTTCAGATTTATAGGCTAAGTTCTTCCCCCCCACAAGGAAATAAATGTCACAAATAAAAAGGGGTTTCTTAATCAGCACAATGACAGAAACAAAACTGACATAATAAATTCAGACCTTTCTATGGAGCTTATTAAACAGCAAGTTCAATTTAACGAATTGAAGAAAGGATTAGATATCTGGGGATAGAGTTTCTAACATATTAATTAAAAATATGCTAAAACTTTTAACTGAAAGACCTGGTAAAAAACTTAAACTCATGGTTTAAACCAATCACTATGCATTAGAATTTAGGATGGCATTTAGTGTATAGGAAATATTTTACTGTAGCTGCTTATTGGAGTTTTTGGTACTGTCTTCTTCTATCTATACTCCTGGCTATTGGAAAAGTCTGGCTATGGGTCTGATCCACCATGTCAATTCTAGTATATGTATTCTGTTGTTCATTATATTTATAAAGCACTATATCTTCACAGCCTGAAAAGACAAAAGTGCTACTTGAACAAGCTAACAAAGCTGAAAAATGGTTAAACCATATTTCTTAGTTATACTATTAGATTATGCACTGGTGAATTCCTCTGAGGTGGCTCATAAATTTGAGACAAAGACTTTGCCTCCTATAAAGTCTGAAAGTTGTAGGTGCCGCCTTCTGTAAATATTAATAATGGCACTGGAGCAAGTGCCACAAGCAAAGGGCACTCAGCCTCTCAGAGCCTCCCCAACAAAACCCTCACTACCACACAAACTCAGTATCGCTTGTTCTCGAAGCTTGCTATTAGTTTGCTAAAGTAAAGGAATTTTCCTATATATACCACAACAACATGAGAATGAGACTGCAGTTACTCCTTCATTGCTACTTGCATTCTCAAAATAGCATTTAAATATTTTTCGCAGAAGTCAGGAAAGCTTCAGTGTGCTTGTGAGCACTCTCAGTGATTGACCCAACCTAAACTACATCCATCCTGCCTCCAGTCTTACCTAACTGCACTCCAAAATGTACTCTTTAACCATAAACTATCTAAAAGCAGATGCACTTTTAATCGCTTTTATAGATTAAAAATAAATAAATGAATTCAGGGACTTTTCAATCCCTACTAAGGACACCACCCTCAATTGTGTTAACAACCTGACAGCCTGAGTGGGTGCCCAGCAGAGATGTCTTGTGCCTTGTTCCCTGGGTAACCAGGACACAGGCTCAGGAATGGAGCACAAACCTGCCAGAAACAACCCAGAAGCCATTCCATGTTTTTGCTGCTCTGTCATTTTTAAATATCTCACCAGCATTCACTGTCCCACAAGGCAGCTTGAAAGAGGCAGGAATTGCCTTGTGTGCATTCTCCCTTTGAACCGGGGCAGATCAGTGATTGTTTATTTACCCTGAGTGCAGCAAGTGATGGTTTTCTCCAAATTCTAGCAGACAACGCTCCCACCACTGAGCCTGGCATGATAGGTGTCACAGAGCTGGGATGGGGCACAGGACTGGAGCAGCTTAGACACTGGCTGCCTGGGTCACACAGAGAGCACAATCACTTAATGGCAGCAATTTACCAGGTTTACAGTTTGCAGTGCCAAGGAAATATGGCTTGTGACCGTGGAAAACAAATCAAGCCTGAAGTGGGTGTTCAGCACAGAAAATCAGAGCTAATTCTTCCAGCCCTGAAAATCATGGAATTTATTTCAGTGCTTAATGAATACTTTGGATACTCAGTTCTAAGAAGATTTCCTGGAAAGTCTGGGACACTGATATTCCTTTTAAATAAACAGAAGTTATGGATTAAACTGTCTTTGCTTCTTCCAGTTAACTTGACACTAGGTTTCTTTTTTTTTTTTTTTTTTTTTAATTATTTTTCGCTTTTTGTTTTTTTTTTTTCATTTTTGATTTTTTTTTATTTTTTTTTTTTTTTAATGATTGTTCGCTGTATGCTATTGATTTTCCAACTGTGAGAGTTATTTATTTGTGCTGTTTTCCTAAGCAACCCTGCTAATTCCCTCCTAAAAGATCATGCATAAGAATAAGGCTACCAAAGCTGGCTGAAGTCTTTCAGTTCACAAAGAGAAGACATTAAGAAAAGGGTTCTTGAAACCTCTCAAGGTTTCAAGGCTAGATTAATATCTTCGCCTTTCAACATTAAAAGAGTGCTTTTCAAATTTGTATCATCATCAGTTGCAACCGGATTTCATGAACAGAGAGATTATGACTTTTTAATATTTAAAATCACTTAAAGAGAAAAGACAGAAAGGGATTTGGTTTAACAGGTAATGAACTCACAAGTCTCCCAGGAATAACGTCATCAGTGCACAGGAGGGGAAATCACAGCTATATGTATTTCTCCTTGTTGTTTATGTACAGCTGCAGTGATGACTTTTTAGGAAATGTATGAGAGATAAAATGTGAAAAAAATCTGTAATTAAATTAAGGGGTTGATTTTTTTATTAAAATATTAATTAGTCCAAACCCTTACACATACAGGTTTTTCAGCTGAATAGCTTTCAGACTGAAAAACACTAGAAATCTATCACTGCTTTCTGACCTACTTTCCATGGTCATGGATAATTCGATCTTCTTGCCTTTCGTATCCCTCTGTCTCTGCCAACAGACAGATGAGCAGTGGAAGAACAGAAGAGGCAGGTTGGGTTAAGAGGCTAGATCAAGGCAAATCATAGCAAACAAGAGTTTGGAAGATTTCAGAGACCTACTCCCTAAATAAGCAGACAATTATTCTTATTAGGATGAAGTCAAAGGACATTACTGTCACAGATATAGCATGTCTCATAAATCACCAAAATTGTCCAAGTAAATGATCTATGCATGGATAATGTAGTGTCTGAAATAATAATTATACCACTTAGAGTACCAAATTGAAGTTCTACAAAAAAGTTAATCAGGGCAATTGAGTAAATAGATCTGTTGAAAAATGAAACATCAGAAATAAGGGGAAATTGATTACATCAGACATTTTCTACAAGAATTACTGCTAATTTTATTTTTTTTTTCAGAACTATGTATTTGTCTTAAAACAGAAGCAATTTATAAGATGTGAAATAACCCAGAAATCAGACATTTCAGTTCAGTTCAGTTCAGCTATTTTACCTGATCCAAACAACATAAAAGAATGCTTTTCAAGCTAAGATGATTTTGCTATTTTCCCCCTTAACAGACTTTTCATATGTCCCAGTTTCTATCCTGAGCCCTCCCAAATCAATTTTATTCTGATTTCCTAATTAATGCATTTATGTGACAGCACCGTCAATTGGCATCTGTACTCCACATCTTCAAATAGCTTTTCATCCCACTGACCACTTTAAAATCAATTACATGAAAATACAAATTTCTACAAATGTGTCTGATAATTGACAGCTCTTTGGAGAAGATAGACCAAAATTCATACCCCTATTTAAAGCAAGGCAGTATAACTCCAGCAGTTTCCTGTAACCTAGACAGTATGTACATGGACTGAGACAGAGTCTGCATGAGATGCTGCATGCCCACCCAAACATGGAAGCGATTTAGGAGCTGGAAAAAAAATGAGTGGCAGAGGACAGGAGGATGTTCTGTGAGATGAGGAAAAGAGGGATTTACAACACTGACCAGATGAAAGCATCTCCACTAGGTTTACTGTGCAGATGCTTTTTTCTTTTTCCCCTGTAAAGTTTTCAGGGTAGCCCCCAAAATGAAGTAGTCATTATTTGCAGACTCCTAATTAAATATTAATAAACTCTCAGGCACAAGCTTCAGAAGCTTAACTTCAGACGATTAGGAGGGTTCTATGTGACGTCTAATTACATTGGCTTCACTCTGAGGATCTGCCTCCTCTGACCTTGGCCCAAGGGTAAAACAAGCCACCGAGTGCACTGCAGTGATCCATGTCTATGTTTCCTAAAGGCAACTATCATGTATTTCCATGCTTGCTTCTAATAAACACAAGCCATATTGCTAGTAGGGTTTAACTGCCTTTTTGAGATTAACAGTTTATTGTTCATTGAAAATTATACTGGGACTAAGACAGATGTACATGTGTCAAGTATCTGAAAAAGAATATACAGGTATCTTCCCAGTCCTACATAGTGTATATGCCTCTGCAATACTTTGTTAAAGAATGAGTTGAGTTTTTCAGCCTTAAAAGAGCTAACTGGATTTTATGTGTTGCAGTTATGACCACAGAAAGCTACAGAACATGTTTCAACCAACTGTCCCAAAATCTTCCCTCTTATGCTGAGGTTTCTAGTGGAGCTGTGTGCTCCCCACCACAATGAAATAACAGCACCTGTTCTGTTCTCTATAGTTCAGCAGGAATTAATTTTTGTTTGCTCTTGCCAGTCAATCTCCCTTTCAGAAAGCTGTCAGTATTGGAAATGACAAATATTCCCAAAATGCTGGTCTCTCATTTGCTGTATTCCATTCACAACCCCTAAGTAAACCAAACAAACAAATAAATCACCCCCCAAACCTACTAAGTTCTTATTTTTTAATAATGCTGTCGATCAAAAATGATTGATTTAATAAAAGACTGTTTTAATTGGAAGATACTGTGATAATGAAATTGCAACCAACTCCAGGTGACAAAAGAGAAAGCAGAAGTACAGAGGTTGTTCAGCTCCATGTTTAAGACTGTATGGACTGTGAGACCTTCACTTAGATTAAGCACACTTGGTTTCATAATTTAATAATCACAAATTTTGAAAAAAAAAATAATCTTCAGAAGATGCCAGAACTCGATGTACAATTTTTAATCTATAATTTTGAAATGTAGATGCTTTGTTCTGCAGTGTTCTGGCCACACTGAGAGCAGGAAAAGGGGGTGTGTGTGTGTGCGTGTGTGTGTGTGGTGTGTGTGTTAATTTCACTGTGACTTTCAGTTTCAAGATTGCTAAAAAAGGTATTTCTTTCAATTCAAAATCTGGAGCCATTGTATCATACAACGCTGCCATAGATTTTCTTTGTAATAGATTTTTTTCCCAGAAAATAAAGTAAAACTAGCTGGAAATAATTTGGGGAACTTATATTAAAAATAAGTAACAGGAAATGAGTGTTTTATTATAAAATCTTTTAGGAATGTCTTAAATTTGATCTTAATATTATTTCTTCATACCATATGAAATTACTACACCCAAAAAGATAATGAAGTACCAGTCATTTAGGTAGTGAAACTTCCTAAGGCATCTAGTAAATATAATATAATATAATATAATATAATATAATATAATATAATTAATATAATGTGTGGGGTTCTGGTTTTGTTTGGGTTTTGGTTGGTTGGTTTTTCCTTTATATACCTATTTGAACTATATAGCTACCTGAGAGGCAAAAGTATGTTGGATATTGAGAACATATTTTATTATAGCCTAATTGCTAAAATTTAATCTATATTGAGTAGCTGATGCTAGAAGGCTTCTAGTTACTGTGAGTATGGTCGTTCATACACATTTGCAGTAGAGCAGCTTGCAGCATGGTGCTGTACTTAAGTGTAGATTCAGAAAAGCAGGTTTAACTAGGAAAAAATCTGGACAAATATAGAGGAAAGGAAGCTCACTTTTGAAAAAACAAAGTCTTTTACAGTGCTTCTTGAAGCGAAAAGGCTGTAATTTTTTTTCTTGTAATTCAGAAACATGAATTATTTTCTAGTGTTCTGGTTCCATACTTTTTTTAAAATTTTAAAGACACGCTTTTGTAAAAAAAAAAAAATAAAAATAAAAGATCTTCCCTCAGGACAACAGGAAGAAATTTCTGGTGTGTTGCAAAAGTACAAAGTTCAAGCTCAGAAGTGCATGCTAGAAGTTTATTTATAATATTTAATCTTCTACCTTATATGAACTAAAAATGTCCTCAGAGTTCTTTCCCCTTTTTAAGCAACAGAAATTGTTCACATAATATGATATTGCTTCATTGGTCTTCTAAAAATTGGTTTAGAGCTTCTTTTACAAAAAATGTGTCGTTTTAACAGAAAGAATGCAATAAAACATTTATTACAAAATTCTGTGGTTCTCTACCAAAAGAAATGATGAATCTTCAAAGGTCAGCTATAAATACCTTTTCTAATGGCTCTGGTACTGAAAAGAGCCTCATAATAATGAATAGAATCTTTGTCTGTCCAGATTTTCTTTTTCAAGGAAATCACAATTCAGTAATTTCTACTTGTTAAATTGGTTTCTTTAACCCTCTTTTTTGCACATGCTCTGCAAGATTAATTCTTTCATGGTAAAGGAGGAAAAAAAAAACCAAAACAAACCTGTTTGAAAGGAATAGCTGGCATCACTGCAAAGTAGACTGAAAGTCTGTCTTAGGGGGAGCGGCAGGGGGAAGACTTCAGAAAGACAGACGTCAGGGTTAAAATAACCAGTTCTGCTTCAATGTATGAAACAAAGTGAAACGCTTCTGGGTTACTATAAGGAAACACAGGAAAACCAGATTAACAAGTAGGATTTCTGCTTTCATTGTTTCCTTAGATAACTTTCACCCATCGTCACTCCCAACACCAGCACAGACATAAAATAAGTCCTGAAGGACAAAAGAAGTGACTGATGTACCTTTCAGAATTACAGTCTTCAATTGTTTTTACATTAAATCTATAATAATATGAACAGGTAGTGAAGTTGAAGACATTACTTGTGCAAGTGCATCTTGTCTGCTGTTTTAATATATCCCATGGAGTATGTCTCTCTCTGGTTTAGTGCTTTCCTTAATGCAATAACCAAACAAGAGACTGAAATACAGAGCTATGTAAGGTCGATGCTAACTACAAAAATTCCTAACAACTAGGGTTTGGAGATGTTTGGGGTTTATTAATTATCCACCCTTTCTTAATATGTAACATAAAAATGTTTTCTATTTCATGGCAACTAGTGGAGAGAGAAATATATTGAACTTTATGGAACAAAAGGTTTTACAGGGATGGAATTAGCCGGTAGTCTTACCAGCTATCTCACCCTACCTTGGCCTTAATGCTAAGTTAAAATTCTTTGATATATATATATAAGTATTGCTAAGCATTTTCTATGTATCTCAGATAAATATATCCCACATCCTTACCTTAAGATAACTCCCACCAGAAGCCAAATTACTGCTAGACCATTTCAGTGACTCAAAAAGAACACTCCTGAAGGTGTTTATAATTAAAAAAATGGACCTGCACATATAAAGGTGACAGAATTAGGATCCTCAGTATTATTTGAGCTGACACACTGAAAACAGTTCATTTAGTCTGTATGTGAAGACAAGAAAGGACATAATTTTTTATGCCTCAGATACTTAGCCTTTAGACCCCCAGGGTACTGGGGTCTCTTTCAGGGCACTGGTTCAGACTTCAATGAGAATAGAATCAACCCTCAGGTAGGTGTGACATGTAAGCTTATCTAACAGCAACTAAATGAGGAAAGACAAGATTTTGATCTCCTCTGACTCAAAACTGGACAGAAGAGTAGGGTTTGGTTTTTTGGCAGTAGTAGGCTATGTAACCAGTTGGCCAAAAAATCTTGCTTTTGAAGGTCTACCAGCAGCAAGTCATACTTGAAGGCTATATAATGAGACAGATATCCGCTGGCAACAACCTGTCCAAGGAATGACATGAATATAGAGCCAGAAGCAAAACAGCACACCTTAAAACAATATACAATTGACTGACCACCAAATGATGCCAGATACAAAAAGAAAACTCAGCTACAAATGGATCATCCTCAACCAGAGCCTAAAATCTGGACACGTAAAAAGCAGCCACGCTTAAGTTTTTAAGTACAAGCAACAGGGCCTACAAAAAAACAGATTAACCATTACTCTTTTTCCTGATACAGTTATGAGGCATTGAGCATATGCAGCTCTGTTACAGAAATCCAAGGATTATTTCATGTCAAGAAACTATAAAAGGTTAGCAATTTAAAAGGGTGCTACATACAGACATTTCCATTGGTCAGGTCAATGCAGTGATAATTCATTGTGTCTGGACTGTTGCAATTGGGTAGGCAACATGATGCTTTATGTCACAATTCCCCAATTAGTTTAATTCAGTATAGATCTGCACTACTACTGAAGGGGTTGAGCTTGTCTCCTTCCCCCCTTCCCAGTTCCTGTCTCTTCTCTTGTGCTAGCACAAGCACTCAGGAAGACATGTGATGCACTTGTCAGAGAGCTCATATCCATGAAAATTACATTTGGGAGTTTAATTTCTAACCAGATAAGTGCTGGGGGGTTTGTTTCTAACCAGATTAATGCCAGATCCAGCCCACCTTACCGCTTCATGAATGTTCAGGCCTGCTCAAGGGACAGGACAAAAATAAACAACTAAGGCTGTGCCTTGATGATTCATGACAGTTAAACTGTTGTTGGCTCTCCAGGTAATGATTGCCACAGAAAACCTTAAAATGGAGCAAACAGACTGTAGCCAACTGTAGCTTTGCATAAGATCAGCAATAGTGATTCCTCAGCTACCTCTTTCAGTTTCTTTCTCTGCCTGGTGCTTCATATATTTTTCTGTTATTAAAGCTGTTTAGTTGCAGTAGTAATACTTATTCCTGCCTCATTAACTAATGAGAATAATTGCCTACTGTTAGCTTTATTAAGCCTCTCCTTTTTCTTTTTAACAGTTATGCTTCTTAGAATACTTCTTCCCCCTAAATTGAATAGGACAATTTGATTTTCATAGTGTCTGCTACAGTAGGACATCAGTTTAATAATTATGGATTAAATCCCTATATAAATTAAATCAAAACCCTCTTTCTCTCATTGCATTGCCATTTTGATTAACCCACTGCCATTCAAATGCACAACTTCTGCAAGAACTCGAAGCCTGTGTTGTTTTCTGTGTCAGAGTCAGCATCCTTAGTTGCATTGTAACTTCCCTGAGTCAATACAGATTTTACAGTGTCTCTGACCTGCTGTGAAGGGAGTTATATTTTCCACCCTGCAAGCACACAGATCTTCCCTAGCTGCCCTTAGACTGATTTAAGGACACGTGGAGAATTTGGCAGAGACTATTACAGTGCAGTGAATGGAACCTCTCTACTTAGTAAGGGTTTTGTGAGCAAGCCCATATTACAGTGTCGTAATACAAATATATAACTAATTAACTAAATAAGGAAGGGGAAACATAAAAACAGTTTCTTAAATGTGGGAAATTATAGAGCCTAAGGCTCAAATTGCAGCTTTAAATAGGTATTTCTTTGCTTTTGTTAAGACAGGTTGCTTTATTTTAATACACATTTTACATTAAAAGCAATTATAATGTATATTGGATTCTGTGGTTATAATTTGTATTTTCTGCTTTATGTGTCACTCACTCATTAGTTTCCTAAATAACAGAGAACACACTTAGTCAGTTGGCATTTTCCAGTGTTTTAATTGCCTGCTGTGATATAATTATTGTGACATTTTGGGATGTTTTTAACATCCTGAATTAAATATTCTGACATCCCACAGAGCACTTCATGAAAACAGTCAAACTGTATTCAAGTCATTAGGAGTCTACACTTGTCCTTTAGTATTAAAATTATTTTTGACACCAAAAATGCAGATAAAATTAAAGTATTTAACAACGTATATCTTAGGTCCAGTTTAATCTTTAAAATCGTGAAGTGTCATTAGAATATAATGACTATGGAGTTCAAAATATTGTATTAATTTGTATTTTCCTTTTTTTTAGTAGCTATCAATGAATGCTACCCATGAAATCCTATCCACAATGTTTAATTTTTAGTGAATCTTCATAGTAAAAAATATGCTATACATATTTTAAATAAATTATTTATTCTTACTCTTCTTTCTCAATGGTTGTGAAATACCATGCACCTTTTAAAATCATTTTTTTTTTACCATGAAAATAGTTTATGACAACATAAAATGCTTTGTCTTCCAGATTAGACTTCCTTTCTGCAAACATTAATTGTTTAATGGATTAAACAATGAGAATGACACATGTCAAATAAAATTTCATGAATTAGCTCCTAACAAGGTGCAAGAATACCTAAGAATAAGATAATTTACACAATAGACAGCCATTTCCCTGTCTTGGTCTTTTCAGCCCTGTTTTCTAAATGGGTCAGAAGTTTGCTGATATGTGCTAGGAGAGCATCTAAGAGGTTTTGGGAACCACAGAGTCATTAAGATCAGCTCCATTCAGTCTTCCAGTCCAGTCACTTCCATCACAGCTGCTACAGAATCATGTAGGTCTTGTCAGGGATAGAGAGAATTCAGAAGAGCGATGGAGGATGATATTGCACACCAGCAATCTCCAGTTAATACCTGGTCCCTAAAGACTCATATGCTAGCTTGTGCACAGCGCTATATTAAATTGCACTATTGTCAAACTAAAAAAATAGACAGCGATAACCTGCCACTTAACTTCCCCATGTAAGAGTAACACTCTGAGATAAGAATTGTGCCTGTTTATTAAATATACTTTTAAAGATTGAGACAATGTTTTAATATATACTTAATGTTTCATTTATACCTAGCACTGATGCCCCCAAAACTCAGTCAAAATCCTTGATTCATATTCTCACATTTAAGGCATAATAATGATCTTTTCAATCCTAACTGCAAATTTAGTCTATAACACTAATCAGTTCAATTTCAAAAGACTGTAAAGACTATTTAGAAATAAATGCAAGCCTGTAACAATGAAGTAATATTGCACAATTTTAAACATAGCTGTGGACATTTAAACAAAAAATATATTGGGCTATTGATTGACCAAGACATGGTCCATGCAAGATGAGTGATAAAATCATATACCTTGTTTGGAAAGACAGTAGTTGCTAGCTACCAGAAATGAAACCAGAAATGAGGAAGCAACAGTAAAGAGACCTGTACTATGTTGGCATTAGTTTGATAGTGACAATATAAAAAGCGAAGTTCATTCTACTTCTTAGGCACAACACAGCAAAATCTAAATCAAAACAATTAGATGATACAAGTGAAGAAGATGACAGTATTACTGAGCACAATGTGTGCAAAATTAATGTCCATCATAATTTTAGTGAAAACCTGGAGAGAGAGATAATGGAGCTACGACCAGGGAACAAATTTGCAGCAGGGATGTTACTTTTATTTCTCTTCTATGAGTTATAACTTTACTTATAGGACTACTTGTTTACTTTATATCTTTCTGATGTTATACTGATGGTTCATATTGACATGAGCATGCCCTAGCATATTTACTACAATAAAATGCACTGAAACAATACCAATTATATGATCAAAATCTTCAATAACCCAGGTGATATTTGATGCTGACATTCCATCCTCACATCAAACTTTTAAGCAGACCTGAGAGTCTTTTTGTTGGAATCATGTCTCCACTTTTTATATGTCTTTAAAACACTTTAAGTGAGTTCATTATGATTCCAGACAGCAGATGTGGGTTTTAACAGCCGTGGTTTCCACTAACAGGACATCTGAACAAATATTGTTAACTTCAGTGAAACTCTTGCAAAGCAGCAAAAATATGGAACCAAGAAATAAGAGACTACAAATAATATGGCTAAAATTAAGCTCACATAAACTCTACCCCCACTTACAGCCAAGAGGAGACCAGCACTGCTGTGATTTTATCCCAGTTCTGAATAAATTCTTTAAGATCAGTGCAAGTGTCCTCAGACCTACTGAGTGTTGAACTCTAAAGTCCTACTACTTCATTTTAGCTGGTGTTTAGCTGGGCATCTAAACTGTCGGTGATAAATGCATCCCCATTCAACAGAGTATTTAAGTACATGCTTCATGCAGCTAAACACAACCTAGACTTAAACACCCACTTATAATGAGTATGGTAATACACTGCCCTAAATTTGTTTTCCCTTCTACTTGTAAATATTGCAAAAGCATGAAGATGGTGGAAGACAAATGGAATTGGGAAAAGATTACCCAGAACATCTTATTCAATTGGTCATTTTCAGGCACAGACTTCCAAGAGTTTTATGAGGTGGTGTTTTGTTTTGGTGGTTTGTTTTTGGTTGGTTTTGTTTTGTTTTGTTTTTTTGGAGGTTGAGTTTGGGGTTTTTTCCAGGATTATTTACTAAAAAAAAATAACTTATCAAGATGTTTCTGTGAAAGATGGGAATACTCAATGACAGTCTGCAGGTAGTTATAGCTGCCATTACAGAAAGTGATGCCTAGCATTGGTTTGGAAAAGACATTATGACTGCATTTTGTATGGGGCCTAATCCTGCAATATCAGGTATGCGCTGAGAATGCCTCCCAGATCAAGCTGCTTAGAGGATTTCATAGCAAAACAGTTCCCAGATGTCTGCCAGACTGAGATAGGACACAGGCAAGCTCCAAACAGCCTTGAACATGCACAAAACCAAAAACGTAGACACATTTAGACCTTTAAAGGCAAAGAAAGACAGAAAGTCAAGTGCATCTAGAATGAAATGGCTACTGAGCAAGGTCTTTTTGGATCATACTTTAGTCTTCATGATCATAAACCCTTTACTTGAGCTACTATCCAGTTCCTCTGATTTTCAGCTCTATTAGCACTTCCCCTACAAAAGAAATAGCAGGATCCTGGGAAATCAAGAGGCGCAACTGCTCTGCAGAAACTAGCGCAGACTAACAGAAGGAAGTATATACTGCAAGCTGCATAACTTAGCAGGCTTTACCAAGGCAGCTTAAGCACTGGAAGCAAGTCAGTAAAATTGCCTCAAGTGCCAGGCAGCTGTGGTTACAGGCTGTTACCAGCCCCTGAGCAAGTTGCTTTCAAACTAGCTCAGATAGCTCTGTTGAAGTTAACAGGCATAGCATAAAACCAATCCAGGAAAGAACTTTTGGTATGCACTTAAGTTCATAATTAGGAAAATGGGTAAGTGGATGCTTGAAGTTAATCACCTACTTAAGTGCTTTCCTGAATTACAGCCATACACTGGTATAACCGATAAGTGTATCTTTATATAGACTCCATTTTATAATTCTATACAGAAGCCGAGGAGGAAAATATTCAGATTAAAGGAAGGGGAATGAAGCCGAGTAAATTCTATTCATGCTAGTTTTGTTGGCTTTCTTAATGCTGCCATACCAGTTTGACCTTTATTTAGAAGTCTGTTTGATTTTTGTCATAGAAATTGATATGTTTCTAAGCAATAGACTATTTATATAAAAACATTTCTTCCTTTCCCCTTTGCCTTTTGTTTTTCTTCATATTATAACAATTTGTATCATTTCTTATTTCTATTGCTAAATAGATACGGTTGTTAGGTTTGCAGTAATTCCAATCATAACTGTTCAGTGGATATGGCAGAGAGCTGTTTCCTGTCTCCCACACTGGTGAAGCAGCTTTCTGAGTAAATATTTACAAAGAAAGAAATTCAGAACAGTTTAATTAAAATGTTAATTTTTAAAGAATAAGAACTACATAAAGTTGATATGATTAAATCAAATTTAAAAATCCAAACAAATAACAAACCATGAGCTAGAGTCAGTATAATCCTATTGATCACTGTAAACAACAGAACCTTTATTCTTGAAAATGATCATTTAGCACAGAATATTTATGTTCACTGAATTCATACCAAAACCCTTCCACACCTTTGTGTTTACTAAGCATTCTCCAGCATAATTCATTACAAGTAGAAACAATATTATTAGCTAGTCTGAAAAACTCCCAGGTTTCAGTAAATGCAATTTATTCTGGTCATACCAGAATCAAGCCAGACAGTTATGACATCAGGAAGGACATTTGTTAGTCCAAAGTTTGATCTTCACCCTCTGAAAGTGTGGGTCATGTTGTTAAATACTCATTTAATTTCAGAGATAGGAAAATCATCCCTACGGAGATTATATTTCAGATTTGGTGTTACTCTTTTCTCCAGAGCAAAAAGATATTACATATACCCTCAGTCTTGCGTATTTTAAACCTAGCTTTACTAAAAATTCACCTCTGAAAAATAACAACAAGTGGCTAGAGAATAATGAAAAATTATTTTGCAGATACAGATCTGAGTAATGAAACAAGAACACAAATACCTTTATTTTTAGTGAGAGATATATATATATTCACTTATTTGCAGGTAAACTCAGATGGAATTTTTGGAAGATTGCTACATGAGCAAACACTTGTCCACATAAATTGTCTTGCAGGATCAAGGTTTAAACTTATTTTAAAAAGAACCCAAATTCAGCCACAAGCTTATCATCAGCTCAGTTTTATCTTTTTTAAAATATAAAGTCACTAAAGGTGAAACAGAATTATAAACATAAAAAGAGGTTCCATTAGACAAATAATAATAAAGTAGAACACACTGCTATAACTAGAGCAAATTCAGAAATACTGAGACATATGTTTAAGAAACGGTTTGAGAACAAACCTGGTCCCTACCTGCTGAGCCCCTAAAGGCTATGACCTTCCTCAAAGTACATTTTTCTTATTCAGGTTTCCCAAACTGAATATACTCTGTGCAATCTCTTTAAGAAAACTGACTTCCTTCTATTCCTTCTTAGATTTAACTCTTTGAGTGTTCACATTCCTTTAACTTAACCCTTACTTTTATAATTTTGTTTCCAGTTCACTATGTTCTTTTCCTCACCTAAATTGACAAAACTTTTTTACCTCATCATGTAGAAAAGAAATCACTTATTGTGCTAATGCTATTCTTTCACACCTAAGCCTTCTCCCAGGTGAACAAGGTTAACTGCTCCCAGAGGAACTACTTCCCTCTCCCTGATGGATTTCACCTGACTAGAATGCAACAGCCAGAGCAGTAGAGGTAGGTAGTTCTCTCTGTGCTCAGTCACAGATTTGGCATATGTGTGTAAAAAACTCCAGTTGACTATTGTAACAGGATTGGTTATAACTTTAAACTTGGGTGACCAGGTTAGATAAAAATAGCCTTTGTGTCCTATTTTCCAATCTGAAGTGTATCTCTTCTAGAAGAGAAAAAGGTGTTTGTTGATTTATAGCCCTCATCTGGGGAGTGATTAGCTTGTGTTTTGCATTATTCCATACTTGTACTGGGTGAGTATTTGAATATTTTTTCTTTACTCAGACTCTTTTGAAGGTGCCGCATTAAAATGTTTTTATTCTGGTGGGATTTTTGGTTTTGGTTGTTTTGTTTAAAAAAAAGAAAAAAAACAAGATCTGCTGACACTGCCCACAGAGCTGGCAGTACATGCTGGAGGCAGGAAGATTGGTTATGCTAGAGGCAAGTTAGCAGACCCTCAGGCAACTTCTCTATAAACTTCAGGATCCTTCTCAGGCGGAGAAGCAAGATGACTACCAGATCACTTAATATTTTGAGGAAAAGTGATTTCTAAGTCATCATTTCTCAAGCTAACAATATAAAAATGAAATAAAAGCTCACTAAAATGAAACCTCTGGAAACTCTGCAGTTTGGAGGTTTGCATAGTTTGTACCAAGAGGATTTCCTTACACCCTCTAGCTACTTTTTTCTGTCACTTTATGCAAAGAAGCAAAATTTCTTTTTATTATTATACAACAGAAAAGAACTTGTCATAATGACCCTTATTTTATATACTTCTGAATTGGTATGATAATACTCACTTGTCTCTCTAACCTTGTCATATTTATAAGAAGAATTGTGAAGGAGGGAAAAATGTTCACTATGTTATACTCCTTTCTCCTGACTTTCATTTTCATGCTGAGTTTGCTTATATGATGAGAGATTGCTACTGATTTATGTGTGTGTATGGCTTTGTTTCTAAGAAACAAAAATCTGCTGCAGGTCATCCAGATTCTGCATGGAGTTGAGCTTTTTCTTCACTGTTAATGTTTGTTTGCTTAGTTTGTTTGGTTTTAATGTT
The DNA here is from genome assembly GCA_002631895.1 of Agapornis roseicollis. Lineage (NCBI taxonomy): Eukaryota > Metazoa > Chordata > Aves > Psittaciformes > Psittacidae > Agapornis > Agapornis roseicollis. The sequence goes on along the minus strand of NDXB01019790.1, from coordinate 4,840 downwards.
GTGAATTGGCATTTTAAGGAAGCATATTGACTCTGGAAGACTTGTTTTGAATGCATTTCTTTGGCCCAAGGCATGTTATTGCTTTCATGATACCTTTGTAACTAAGAGGAAGTGTCTTTTCAGATGACTGTTTTCCCCATGTCTAAAATCACCAGTGTCATTTAAGTTTATATCTTTAAATAGATCCTTTCATAGACTTAATAAACATGATTCCAAAATATAAATTAGTACATTTCATGGTGAAGCGTATTTCTTAAAAAAATGTTGTCATTGCTTACCTGTTTAAAAAGTACAATTTGGGGGAATCTCCAAAAGGTCTCACCAGTGTTGATCATGGTTATTGAGTGGTTTTGGCCTGAGAATGATGATGTTCTTGAAATGGTGCTTTCATGCACTTTTAACAAAGGCTAGGGCATAGGGGTCAGAGGGGAAATAGCCGCTCTGCCATTTGATCGTGTCTTCTTTCCAAAATAAGTCTATGATGTACACCCAGATCATGAGAGACATAATGCATGTTAGTCTTCTTGCTAGGAAGTTACAGTAGGCATCTCCGAGTACAGGGAAGAGCCTGATAGCTATTACACCACCAAGGGTTTAGGGCAAGGCTTGCTTGTTTGCTGGCTCACATGCTTTTTCTTTTTACATACAGTTCATTTTTTTTATGAATTGGCTAAATAGTCATATTGCCTATTTGGTGACTAGCTGTACATCCATAGGGTCCTACCACAAGGGCTGATCTTAGTTCAACCTTCTGCTTCATTTGTTTCTCCAGCATGGTTTTGTTTCATACCTTCCCCCCAGCTTTTTGTTCCTCCACTGTGTATATGTTTATAATCTTGCCCTAGGCGTGGTTCTTATATCATGTGTTACATCACTAACAGCAGCATTACTTTATTAGCAAACTCCCGGGTTCCACTTCTGTGAAACAAGTAAAATGCATCACAGTTAATATATGCTGTAGAAATTGGTAATAGAAGTGGTATGATAATATTTAATGCTTAATGTTGAACTCTCTTCATATCAAGATGTCCTTGGGCAATGCTGATTTGTCACATGCTACATAAGACTTTGTTTACGGCAATTTTGATCAGAAGTACTCAAATTTAACAAACAATCAGGCCACAGATGGCAGTTAATCTAGTCTTTGACTAAATTAATTGCTTTCATAATTGGGTACACATGGAGCTGTTTAAACATTAAGCACAGTGCTGTTAGGTATCTTTAACAGGAGAAAGTATGGCTGTTTTAACCAACTGCTTTGAGCAGCTGAGAATAACAGGAGTGTGTGTGTCACAGGAGAAAACAGAATGCTGAGACTGCTTTTAGCTCTGCAGAGACAAGAAACAGCAAGATTGGCATGTTTGGTTAAATTTGAGAAATGTTTTGTAATTGCACAGAGGTAGGAAACTTGTCACTGTTATCCCCTTACTGGGCACAGAAGTAGCTCAAAATCTGGGGGATAACAGCTTTTTATCAGCTTCCCTTACACTTAATCAACAGATTGCCCATGTATGAAAAATAAAGGGAGAGGAGTTTTAGTTACTACTTGCATGACTTTTCCAGTGCTGGAATATGCAAACCTTGTGGAAGCTCCGATGTATCTAGCCAGGGACTCTTTGTGGGGAGAATGGTGATAACCAAGATGAAAACATGATAGTCATAGTAAGGGAAATCTGATAAGCACTAGATACTGGGCAGGAGGGATTTTTTGATGGTAAATTAGTATGCTTATGAAGCATGTAATACATAAAGATACTTGTGCATCTTAGCAAGTTGTGTTGGCCTTGACTGGTTGCCACTTGACAGGCCAAGTCCTCTTTTAGCTTAGGAGGTAGTTTTGGGAAGATCACTTTTCACATATGCACAAGCTCTTGTCTAGCAACCTACAGTTCTACACAGACCTATGCAGGAATTTCTCAGCAGCAGACCAATCTCCTGTTTTGCAGGCCACACCTAGTAAGGCTACACCAAACAGAAAAGCATCTCCACTTAATATCGTTGATATGCATGTCTTAATATTGTTGTCTTAGTATCGTTAATATCTTAATATCGTTGTCTTAATAAGCATGTCTTAATGTCGTTGACATCACAGTGAAAATTCTGTCACTGAGGTTATTTATATTCCAGCTCATATGCTCTTCCTATCCTTTCTTTTTCTACAAAGGAAATGCAAGATGTTTTAAAATACAGTATTTTCACTGATAAGAAATATTGATCCTAGCAGTGAAAAGATGTTATTTCCAATAATCTGTTGCCAATAATCATGCAAAACAGTTGTAAAAGGTCAATGTGGAAATGGAGCTGAGATTTATTTTAGAAGTAGCATTCCATGTATAAAAGGAGCGTTCACAGGGGAAAAGGCCACTGCTGAGGAGCTTAATGAGTTCTTTGCATCAGTGTTGGAGGTGGGAGAAGCTAGGGAGATCCTTATGAGAAACCCTTTATTTCTTGGAGGAGGGAACTTGGCAGAGGAGTTGTCTAAAATCAAAGTAGCTATGCAAGAACTACGGAACAAGTTGCTAAAATAAACACTAAAAATAAATCACCAAGACCTGGGTAATCATTTGAGTTCTAAAAGAGTTCCAGTTTGAAATAGCTGAATTACCAGTGGAAGTGCATGACCTCTTTTAGCTTTTTTGAATCTGAAGACTGGAGACAGCATCCCTAGAGATTTGCTATCTTCAAAATAAAATTTATAAACAGATCAAAATCAAGATCAAAATTGCATTGGATTTTAAAAGCTTATGTGCTTTCCACAATGAGTTTGTAGCTAAATCTTTTCCTGTTTCATAGTCCTGTAGATATAATGATAAAAGTTTAGAACATACTTTATGGATCAGCAGCTGTTGCTGTTGGTTTAAGACATTCCTAGTACTTCCTTTGACTCTCTGGTCTGAATGACTAGTTAAATAACACTGAAATCTATTTCATGGCAGCAACAACTGGTTGATAAATGTTGAAAAAAGCTGGTTGTGAGAATGCCCAAAAGCCTGAGAATATGAGAAATTATCTAAATGTGGAAGGCTTGTTACAAGGGTACCTAAAGTACTTGGTCTTAAACTTAACTGAATCTGATGAAGCGGTGGTACAGCCTTGGCTTGTAACAATATTTGTGTAGCACTCAAGTCTATGGTTATTTTTATTTTTAACAGTAAAGCACTATGGTTAAGATAGAGCCCCTACCTTAAGGAACAAAGCATTGCCAGATCTCACACTTGCATTACAAATTCTGTCATTTCTTTAAGCCCAAGACTGTAGAATCAGTGAAGACTTTTTGGCTTTCCTTTGGAAGAAATGCAGGATCCCAGCATTGCTCTGAACTGGTTATAGCACTTTAAGATCCACAACAGTTTCTTAGCCATATTGTTCTGCACTGTGGGGAGGTACTGCCAGGAAATACAGATAACTAGCTGTGAAAATATCCTTCAAGGCAAACAGTAGAAATTTAACACTTAAATATAAGCAAGAGGAGGAAAGAGAAGAAACAAATGTTTTGGTTTTTAAAGGAAGTGGACTTGCTTAAGAAAGAGAAGGAAAAGATTAATTCTGTTTGCCGCTGAACCCATTAATATTTGGAATGAAAAAGACCCTTCGAGGGATGATAAAATTATGGGAAAGGACAACAACAATGTTATGCTTTTTCTTATGATGATCTGTAGTAGATCTACTCTGCCAGCTGCTTTTCCCAGCAGGAATCCAATGAGGAGCTGTTCAGGCTGTCATATTCAGCCTACTGTGACTTCATTTTTTTATTAGCTGAGGGGATTACTTCATGTAGTCCCAAAAAGGGGTACTTGATGTGAATCTATAATTGTTCTGTTATTTTAATTCACTTAATGCAAAAATAGTCTTTAAAAATTCATGTGAAAATGGTCAGGCAATGTAAGAAAATAATCAGATAAAGTTTTTAAAAAGCTACATGAGAAATAACATGGGGTAAAAAATATTCAATGTGTGATGAAAAAAAGGACAATAAGAAAATACCTTGGCTACATTGCATTAACTGCTTTTGCAAAATAGAAATGTTATCTTCAGTCTTTTTTCAGCACTGCAGAGGTTGATTGAAACCACATGAAAAGATACTTATTGAGAACCAACAGACAAAAGCCCAAATATTTGAAGAAAGCAGTTAAGCAAAGCATTATAAGGCTATAGCAAACTAAACACCCCAGCACTGATCTCGCTTGAGAAATAGCTGCATATCAAGAATAACTATAATGAAATTAACTTGCAAATTATTGTGCATCTGAGAAATCATGTTACTGTTTATTTTGCAAAAGGGGGATGAATTTCATCCACAAAGCTCCTCCTTTCTTCTTCTACTACCGTTTTTTGAAGTTTTGTTTGTTTTTGTTTGTTTGTTTGTTTTTAATTCAGGATATTTAGCTTGAAAATGGAAAAGATAGTATTGGTAGGAAAGGAAGGGGAAGGGAGTTGAGTGGGAGATTCAGAAGATAGAGGCATCCTCATAGATAAGCTAAGGAAGTGTGGGCTTGATGATCAGGTAGTGAGGTGGCTCGAGAACTGGTTTGAAGGAAGAAGGCAGAGAGTTGTGGTCAATAGGGCTCAATCTAGCTGGAGGTCTGTGACCAGTGGAGTCCCTCAGGGGTCGGTGCTGGGACCAGTGCTGTTTAATATTTTCATCAGTGACCTGGATGAGGGAACTGAGTGTACCCTCAGTAAGTTCACTGATGGCATTAAACTGGGAGGAGTGGCTGACACACCAGAAGGCTGTGTCTCCATTCAGTGAGACCTGGACAGGTTGGAGAGTTGGGCTGGGAGAAACTTGATGGAATTCAACAAGGGCAAGTGTAGAGTCTTGCATCTGGGGAAGAACAAC
>NDXB01019789.1:15728-40527 GCA_002631895.1 Agapornis roseicollis | reverse complement strand
CATGGTTTCCCCCACCCCATCTCCCCCTTCCCCGGTGCCCCCACCCCGTTCTTCCCCCTTCCCCGCTCCCTCCCCACCGGGCAGCGCTCACCGTCCCCGCAAGGGGGCGCTGCAGAGCCGCGCCGGCCGGAAAGTGCGGGGAGACCCCAACGGCCGCCGCCCGCCACCGCCGCAGCCGCCGCCGCCGCGGGGCACGCCGGGAGCTGTAGTCCAGAGCCGCCGCAGGGCACCATGGGAACTGTAGTCCCGCTCTCCGTCTCTATAGCAACACGCCGTTCCCGCAGCGCGCTTTGGCGGGCGCGCGGTGCATGCCGGGAGCTGTAGTCCAGGGTCGCCGCGGGGCACAATGGGAATTGTAGTCCCCTCCCCGTGGTCGTTTTAGTACCGGTGGGGGGCGTGTTCCCCGTCTCTCATCGCCCCGTGGCGGGGCCGCGCTGCATGCCGGGAGAGATTTCGTTTCCTCTGGTGCCGCCCGCTTGTGCCGTTGAGACGTGTTGCGGCCGTGCAGTCGCCACCGGAAACGGAATCTCCTGCACCGGAAGCGGAGCAGGCGGCCGTCGGTGCCCGGAGGCCTCCGCCATGGCGCTCATCTGCTCCAGTGAGTGCGGCCGAGGCCTCGGCGGGCCCGGAGCGGGCGGGAAGGGCTCCCCGGAGTCCTCCGTTCATCCCTGCCCTTGTCCGCAGTCTCCAACGAGGTCCCCGAGCACCCGTGCGTGTCCCCGGTGTCCAACCACGTGTACGAGCGGCGCCTCATCGAGAAGTACATCGCGGAGAACGGCACGGACCCGGTGAACAACCAGCCGCTGGCCGAGGAGCAGCTCATCGACATCAAAGGTGCTGCGGAGGGCGGCCCCGTTAGTCCGGGAAGTGGGACGGGGCCGGGAGGGCTCTGGGGGCTGCTTTGGGGTGTTACGGAGGAGGGTCAAAGGCTTTGAGGGCAGGGGCTATGGGTAGGCCCCACATGTGGCCGCTTAGGGGGAGCTGTGGGTCCGCAGTGGGATGCTGGCACCCTAAGGTGGGACGTGGGTGGACTCCACAACTCGTTACAGTTATAAAGTAGGTATACTTTATTTAGCGCTGAGGTGCACCGGGATTGCTCCTCCAAAGGCATGCGCGCCTTTCCATTGCCACTCAGTTTGTTAATATTACATATAATGATTGTTAATATTACATATAATAATAATATTACAAGTAATAATAATAGTACAAAATAATAATGCAATAGTAATAAATAAAGAAAAATAATAATGCTAATAAATATTAGTACTAATATTACATATAATATTACATTGAAATATTATAAAATTACATATAATGTTTCCCTAAACATGAGATTGCTTCACGCACGTCTAATACATATGCAAAACCTATTCCCATCTAGTATTATAATCAGTTTTCTGGCATTCGTGGCATGGATGGGCCTGCGCAGTGCCTCCTGGTGGTGGTCGTTAGGGGGTCGTGGGGATGAAGGCCTGTAATTGCTCTTCATCACCGCGAGGAACCTCTTGCTTTCACACAGACTCAGTAGGGTTCTGGCTGCTATCCAAACCTCAGGCTCACCTGGTTTTATGGATCTTAAAGCAGAAACTTGTCAAATGTTGTTACTCCNTAATTGCTCTTCATCACCGCGAGGAACCTCTTGCTTTCACACAGACTCAGTAGGGTTCTGGCTGCTATCCAAACCTCAGGCTCACCTGGTTTTATGGATCTTAAAGCAGAAACTTGTCAAATGTTGTTACTCCGGTTATCTTTTGTTCCTTTTCTTTCTGTGGATACTATTTAAACAAGAATGCCTGAAATGTTATGAATCTTATCTACTGCAATTCTGCCTAGCAGCTGTAACTCCTACAGTTCTGCTGCACCATTCTAGCAACTTTGACTGCTAGGGTTCTGCCTCACCAAGCACAATGACTGCCTAAGCAAGCAGGCACAATGTTAACCCTTTATTCCCAGGTATCAAAGGAAGGAATTCCCTTGGGATTCCTCTCCTTGCAAGCCAAGGGCAGGCAAGCAGGTTGGCATGCAGGGATGGTTCTGGGGTTGAGCATTGGGACTGTGGTTGATGCTTTCCCACCCTCTCATTGATAGTCGCCCACCCGATCCGACCTAAGCCTCCGTCTGCCACCAGCATCCCGGCCATCCTGAAGGCCCTGCAGGATGAATGGGTAAGTCTTGGGGAATGGTGGTGAGGCGCCCATGCCAGTGCTGCTGGCGATGCCAACGCACCCGCACTTTGTCCCGGCAGGATGCTGTCATGCTGCACAGCTTCACCCTGCGCCAGCAGCTGCAGACCACGCGCCAGGAGCTGTCCCATGCCCTCTACCAGCACGATGCTGCCTGCAGGGTCATCGCCCGCCTCACCAAGGAGGTCACGGCCGCCAGAGAAGGTAACACAAGGGGATGGGGACATCCGGAGAGCAGGGAGCAGCAGTGGGTGCTGGGGCTGGGATCCCTGCGCTGGGTGCTGGGCAGTGGGTGCTGTGGTTGGAATCATAGAATCATATAGAATCATAGAATGGTTTGGGTTGGAAAGGACCTTAAGATCATCCAGTTCCAACCCCCCTGCCATAAGCAGGGACACCTCACACTAAACTGTGCCACCCAAGGCTTCATCCAACCTGGCCTTGAACACTGCCAGGGATGGAGCACTCACAACCTCCCTGGGCAACCCATTCCAGTGCCTCAGCACCCTCACAGTAAAGAATTTCTTTCTTAGATCCAATCTAAACCTCTCTTGTTTAAGTTTGAACCCATTACCCCTTGTCCTGTCACTACAGTCCCTAATGAAGGGTCCCTCCCCAGAATCACTGTACTGGGCGCTGGGCAGTGGGTGTTGTGGTTGGAGTCCCTGTGCTGGGCAATGGGTGCTGAGGTTGGAATCACTGTATTGGGTGCTGGGCACTGGGTGCTGTGGTTTGGATCCCTGCACTGGGTGCTGTGGTTGGAACCGCTGTATTGGGTTGGGTGCTGGGAAATGGGCGCTGCAGTTGGGATCCCTGCACTGGGCACTGTCTCCTTTCCCATTCCTCACCCATGGCCTCTCTGCCCCCCAGCTCTGGCAACCCTAAAGCCCCAGGCTGGGCTCATCGTGCCCCAGGCGGTGCCATCCTCCCAGCCCAACATGGCCGTGAGTTGTCTCCCCCCCCTCCTGCCTCTTCCCCATCCTCATCCTGCTCCCTCCCCCTCTCTTCCTCTTTGGATGCTCACCGGCCCTTCCCTGTGTCCCATGCAGGGCACCGGGGAGCCCATGGAGCTGGGGGAGCTTGCAGGCATGACCCCAGAGATCATCCAGAAGGTAACGCAGCCTCTCCTGTGCCCGTGGCCCTCTGGGCTCTTTCCCTTCCTCCTGCTCCATCTCTGACCCCCTTCTTCTCTTGCCCAGCTCCAAGACAAGGCCACGGTGCTCACTACAGAGCGGAAGAAGGTGAGGGCCACCCTTTCACCCTTGAGACCCCCCAGCAGGTCCATGATGGCCTCCGGGAGATGCTGATGCCCATCCCCATCCCATTTCCCTTCTGCAGAGAGGGAAGACGGTGCCGGAGGAGCTGGTGAAGCCGGAGGAGCTGAGCAAGTATCGGCAGGTTGCTTCACATGTGGTGAGTGCCCAGACCTTCCCCATGTAGCTGGGTCGTTCCATGTCCATGAGGGACACATCAGCTGCTGGGATGAGCGTGGAAGGGGGCTGAGGAGATGCTCCATAAGCTCTTGCTCTCATGGGGAAGGAGCTTCTGGGGCTCCTTCAGGAGCTGCCTGGTTCCTTTTGGTGCTGTTTTCATGCTGGTGGCATTAACCTGGTGTCCTCCCACGTCACGCAGGGGCTGCACAGCGCCAGCATTCCAGGGATCCTGGCCTTGGACCTGTGTCCTTCGGACACGAACAAGATCCTCACTGGTAAAGGGCCCCCTCCTCTGCTTGCTGGGGCTGTGTGGTGGTACCTGAGAGCTTCCAGTGCCTGGGAGCATGTCCCTATCTCTGCACTGTTGGGGGATAGAGCTGGGACAAGGCACAGGAGGGGTTCTCCTGAGTGGTGGGAGCAGGAATGGAGGTGACCATGGACCTGCTTGGCCACAGGGTCCCAGCTCTTCTCATTCCCTGCTCTGTTTTCCAGGTGGGGCGGATAAAAACGTCATTGTCTTCGACAAGAGCTCAGAGCAGATCCTGGCAACACTCAAGGGGCATTCCAAGAAGGTCACCAGTGTGGTGTTCCACCCATCCCAGGTGTGCTCCAGCTCCTGTTCCCCCTCTACCCCCACAGCCACACTGCTCCCTTTGCTGTTCTGCTGGTGGCCTCCACCTACTGCGAGCAACAGAGATCTCTTGAGGTCAAGCATCCTCCTCCATCCCTACCCAGGACCTGGTGTTCTCAGCCTCTCCAGATGCCACCATCCGGATCTGGTCCGTCCCCAATGCCTCGTGCGTGCAGGTTGTCCGTGCCCATGAGGGCTCTGTGACAGGCCTGAGCCTCCACGCCACAGGTGACTACCTCCTGAGCTCCTCAGATGATCAGGTGAGACCCCGGCCACAGCACCTTCCTCCTGCTCCTCATCCTCACATCCTCACTGTGCTCTTCCTCCCCTCCAGTACTGGGCTTTCTCGGATATCCAGACAGGCCGTGTCCTCACCAAGGTGACGGATGAGAGCTCTGGCTGTGGTAAGGATGGGAATGAGAATCCCAACAATGGTGGGAGCTTCCAGAGAAGGCATTTTCCTGCCTGTGGGTCCCTGAAGTCCTGGAGCTCACCAGAACTTGATGGGAAGGGGGCTGGGAGCAAAGAAATCCTTCCAGTCCTCCAAATCATGGGATATTTTGGGTTGGAAAGGGCTTTAGAGCTTACCCAGTTCCAACCTGGCCTTGAGCACTGCCAGGGATGGGGCAGCCACAGCTTCTCTGGGCACCCTGTGCCAGCACCTCAGCACCCTCACAGAGCTTCTTCCCAGTGCAATTCCTGTGTCTCTGCAGCTCTCACCTGTGCCCAGTTCCACCCGGATGGGCTCATCTTTGGAACGGGAACCATGGACTCTCAGATCAAGATCTGGGATCTGAAGGTAGAGCTGGCTACGGGTGTGCAAGGGGAGGGGATGGAGAGGCAGCATCCAGGGAGTTCAGTGCCCTGCAGAGGGTTCAATCCATGGAGTTTGGGGGTTCCACACCTACAAAGCTTCAGCTCAGGAGCAGCTGCTTCACCCACCTTGGTTCTGGCTGAAGCAAACTGGTGGTCATGGAGTTATGGAATCATGGAATCACCCAGGCTGGGAAAGACCTTGAAGAGCATCAAGTCCAGCCCCAAGGCCACCATAACCCATGGCACTGAGGCCTCATCTCCATGGTGTGTGAGCACTTGCAGGGCCAGTGCCTGCAGCCCTGCCCTGGCAGCCTGTTCCAATGCCTGAGCACCCTCTGGGGAAGGAGTTGTTCCTCAGCTCCATCTAAACCTGCCCTGGTGCAGCTTGAGGCCATTTCCTCTTGTCCCATCTCTTGTTCACTGGGAGCAGAGCCCAGCCCCTCCTGGCTCCATCCTCCTCTCAGGCAGCTGTAGGGAGCCATCAGGTCCCCCCTGAGCCTTCTCTTCTCCAGACTGAACCCCCCAGGTCCCTTCCCCATCACACTTGGGCTCCAGGCCCTGCTCCAGCTCCATTCCTTCCTCTGGCCCCACTCCAGCACCTCAAGGTCTCTTGCAGAGAGGGGCCCAGAGCTGAGCACAGGATTCGAGGTGCAGCCTCACCAGTGCCCAGCACAGGGGCACAATCCCTGCCCTGTTCCTGCTGCTGCACTGGTGCTGGTGCAGGCCAGGATGCTGGGGTCTTCTGGGCTGCCTGGGCACAAGCTGCTCCTGCCCAGCTCCATCAGCTCCTTTTCCATGAGCAGCTTCCCAAGCCTGGAGCATTCCATGGGGTTGTTGTGGCCCAAGCACAGGATGTGGCCCTGAGCCCTGTTGAATCTCAGCCCAGAGACCAACCTGGCACTGCAGTTCCTTCCTGGCACCCTGTCTCCAGCTGCCTTTTCCCTTAGGAACGCACCAACGTGGCCAACTTCCCAGGACATTCTGGCCCCATCACCAGCATCGCCTTCTCAGAGAATGGCTACTACCTGGCCACGGCCGCGGATGATTCCTCTGTCAAGCTCTGGGACCTCCGCAAGCTCAAGAACTTCAAGACCTTGCAGCTGGAAAACAACTTCGAGGTGGGAGCAGCCCCTTGGTGCTTGGGTGCTGAGCACCCTCAGCTCCCATTGCCCACCAGCTCTGGGCTCGCTCTGCTTTGGAGGAGCAGCCTGGGGAGGTGGTGAGCACCCCCAAAAAGTCCTTTGGAGCTTCCTGAGCTGAATGGGACCCTCTTTCCCCTTCTTCTCCATAGGTGAAGTCTCTCATCTTTGACCAGAGCGGTACCTACCTGGCGCTGGGTGGGACAGATGTGCAGATCTATATCTGCAAGCAGTGGACTGAGATCCTCCACTTCACAGGTGAGCCCATGAGAGGTGACCACGGGAGGGCAGGAAACCAAAGTCATCCAAGCCTCCCTGTGCACCCTCAACAGAGGATGAGTGGGGTCTAACGCTGCTTGGTCCTATACTTGTGGTCTCTTCCCTCCCCAGAGCACAGTGGTCTCACCACAGGAGTGGCTTTTGGCCACCACGCCAAGTTCATCGCCTCCACGGGCATGGACCGAAGCCTCAAGTTCTACAGCCTGTAGCCATGGAGCTGGGGTCTCACTGGGCCTTGGGATGGGAGGGATACGGGATGGGGTAGGGAGGGAGCCGGGTTCATCCTTTCTTCAGGCTCCCCTCTGTAGCTGTTGGGGTTTGGGGTCTTCCTGGGGTGGTTTGAGTTGGGTTTTGCTTTGTAGCCTCGTGTGTGTCTTTTCTTCCCTGCCTTTAGTTCCTGGTTTGTGCTTGGGATTGGGACAAGAAGCTCCCGCCCTGGCCCTGGTGGATGTTTGCAGCTGGAATGAGGGGGAAAAAGGGGAGGAATGGGCAGGGTTTGTATCCATTGTCTGGCTTAGGGGTGGAAATAAAGAGCTCTTCACCATCACGTGTGCTCCATTGGGCCTGGGGTGAGGAGGGAGCTGACCACCACCAACGGGCTGAGATGTGGGTGCTGCCAGCTTGGCCATGGGACCCTTTTCCTACCCCCCTTTAGGCACAAAGCACCCCCTCCAGCTGTGCTCCAGGGGCTTTATTTCATGTAGCTTGTCCAGAGGTGCAACAACATCTGCCTGGAGGAGAGGAAGAGGAAGAGCAGGGAATTCATCCACCACCTCGCTGCAGCTTGGCCACCCTAGGGAAGGTGATGGTGCCCTGGGAGCTGACCGTGTCCATGGCTCCAGTTCTCCTCCTGGCCCTTGGGGACCGCCGTGCTCCTGGGGAGGGACAAGGGCCTTGGTTTGGGGACACACACAAGGGGGTCCCCATCCCCAGCGCCCCCCCAGACTCACGTGAGGGCACCCCGAGGTGGCAGGAGGGGCGGCAGGGCTCGGGCTGGGCCAGGTGGCAGATGGAGGCACTGCAGAAGATGAACACCTGCGGCCCACACATGGGTCTGTCAGGCTGGAGGTCGCCACAGAAGGGTCTCCGAGCCCCATAGAGCCCTATTCACCCCTCCATGGGGGGGTTTGGGGGTAGTTCTTCCCCCCCCCCCCCCCCCCATCACCTCTCCCTCCAGCACTGCCATGGATGGGGGCTCCACAAAGGTGAAGGTGGAGATGACAAAGCGCTGGTAGTGGCTGGGGAAGGGGAGCTGTGGGGATGCTGGTCCAACAGGCACAAGCTGCGTCCTGTAGTTATCCCCTACAAAGGGGCACCTTGGGGTGCAAAAGGAACCTTTGGTTAACACGGGTGCCCCCAAAACCCCATCTCCATCTTCTTGTTGCCCTCTGCTCACCCCTCCACCAGGATGGGCCACTGGGGCTCGGCCGTGGGCTCAGTGCTGGGGGATGCCCAGCAGTGGTGCAGCACCAGCACCAGGTTGGGGTCTGTCTTCTGCAGCAGCCGAACCTCCACATAGATGGGGTCCCGCAGCACCTTCACCAGGGGGAAGTCACCATCGGTGTGGTAGGAGCTGTAGCTCTCATCTGTGGGAAAAGGGAGAAGCTGAGCGGGATGAGGGGGGGATCCAGGCTGAGGGGGACCAGTGGATGCGCTGCTCACCAGTGGCGATGCGCAACTGGAGCCCCAGCGGCCCTGGCCTGGCCACGGGGGCCACAGTGGTGGGGATGGCAACCTCCATGCGGAGGGGCAGGAGCTCACTGGCATTGTAGATGCAGCGGGCTTGGAGGCTGTGGGAGCAGAGATGGGTGATCCCCCCCTTCCATGGCCTCCAGACCCGAAGGGGAACAGGTCCATGGTCCCAGCACCAAGGAGCAGCAGGAAGGAGGATGCTGGAGGTAAGGTGGATGCTGGTGTCTCACATGTAGATGCTGTCCCGTGTGATGGAACCCCGGGGGGACCCCTGAACATCGATGGTGGAGATGAGCTGGTTCTCATAGATGAGCCGGTCCTCGATCACCTGGGACAGACACAGACATGGGGTGAGGATGCTGTGAGCAGCCCAGGGTGATGGTGGTGATGGTGGTGATGGGTGGCACATCCCCACCTGCACCGTGGTCCCACACTGGGTGACGGCGAAGCGGAACATGACGAAGGCCTCGGTGACGCGGAGGGGCTCACAGCCAGGCTGGCTGCTGGCCAGGCGCACGCTGTCCAGGTTGTAGGGCTGGGTGCTGAGCCCCCGCGGCACCACCAGCACGAAGTGACCCTCCAGCAGGCACTGCACCGTGGCTGCGGCGGCAGGGAGTGCACCCATCAACCCAGCACCAGGGAGTCATGGGATGGGGGGGGTGGAAGGGAGCTTAAAGCTCATCCAGTGCCATGGGCAGGGAGATCATCCAGGATGCTCCGAGCCCCATCCAACTTGGCATTGAACACTGCCAGGGATGGGGCAGGCACCACTTCCTTGCTCTTCAATCAACCAAGATGGAATAGAGCTTAAAATCCAACCCCAAGGCCACTCCTAACCCATAGCACCCAGGGCCACATCTACACTGGTCCTGAACCCCTCCATGGACGATGCCTCCACCACTGCCCTGGGCAGCCTGTCCCAGAGCTTTTGGCTTTCAAACCAGTCCCAATCTCCCCTCTAAAGGGGCACCTCCGGCCCCATTTATCCACCCAGCAGCTTCCAATCAGGGATGCAGGTGATGGCACATCCCTCCCTGAGCATCCTACCAGTGTTGCCATAGTAACAGGGCGCAGCCCTGTCCATGTCATCGTAGCAGCATCCCGCCTGCAGACACGCATCCCGGCCCCGCGGTGCCACGCAGGGCATCCTCCCCACGGCCACCTGGCACTGCTCCCGGCTCAGTGGGGTACCTGGGGTGGCACAAAGGGGACACTGCCCTCAGCATCCCGTGCCAAACCATCCCCCTGCATCCCGAGCATCCCCCTGGTCCAGGGGACCCATCCCATCCCATTGACCCATCCCATCTCATCCCCTTCACTTACCTGCCCCTGCTGATGGGTAGAAGAGGGCTGTGGATTGCAGCAGACTGGGCTGGGATTGAAGGCCAGGCCGCATCACACCAGGCTGGGCTTGGGGCTGGAGTCCTGGGCGCCCCAGACCCGGCTGGGGCTGAGCATGGAGACCAGGGCGAACCAAACCTGGTCGGGATTGGAGCCCAGGATGGGTTAGACCTGGTCGGGAATTGCTGGGATGAACAAGCCCAGCTTGGCTCTGGAGCCCAGGATGGACACGGCTCCCTTGGGAATGGGGCTGAGGGTTGGGATGGGTTAAACCTGGCTGGTTTGGGGAATGAGCCCCTGGGCGTATGAAGCCCGTGTGGGTCTGAGCACCAGCATGCATGAAGCCACTGGCGCCGTGCACCAACCCTGGCTGGTTTTGGGGTGCAAGCCCTGCAAGAAGAGTTCCTGCTGGAGTCTGAGCCCTTTGGTGCACCAGAACTGGGTGGGTTTGGGTCTGGATCAATGGGCGAAGATGCCCTGGTTGATTCTGACCTATAGAATGCATCACCCTGGGTTGGATTTGGGTCTGAACCCCAGGACGGACATGACCTGGTTGATTCTGACCTATAGAATGCATCACTCCAGGCTGGGTTTGGGTCTGAACCCCAAGATGGACATGCCCCGGTTGATTCTGACCTATAGAATGCATGACCCCGGCTTGGCTGTGGGTCTGAATCACTGGATGAAGATGACCTGGTTGGTGCTGAGCCCCAGGAAGCACTATTCCAGGCTGGTTCTGGCTCTGACCCCCAGCTGGAATAGCTCCTGCTTGATTTGGAGCCCCAGGATGCACCAGACCAGGCTGGGTTTGGCTCTGAAGCCCAGGTCGGAGGCGACCCGCTTGACTTGGAGCCCCAGGATGCCCCATTCCCAACTGATCCTGAGGCTCTGCCCGTGCCAGGGGGGGAACCTGATCTGGGTGCACTTGGGATGCAAGCTGGGATCCTGGGATGCTGATGGAGGATTGGGACACCTGGTGCAAGAGGCCTGGCTGGGACAGGGGGACCAGGACCCTAGCCTTGCTCTGGCGGATGCCGTTGCCATGGCCACCAAAGCGATGCTTGTCGTCAGTGGGCTGAGGACAGGTCATGTTCACCTCATAGGAGGTGAGCAGGGCCCCGCTGGGCAGTGTCTCCTCCAGCTGCACCCGCAGGACATAGCGGTCCTCCTGCAATGGGGCAGGGGGCACACAGTGACCCCCAGCCCCATAGCACTGCATTGGGGGCGATGGGAAGGATGGGGCCTCACCTTCACCAGCACGTGGCAGCCTTCATAGCCAGAGGAGAAGATGATAGCACCATCCCCTCTGCTGTGGAGCCAATGGAGGCAGATGGAGCAGTTGGCGACGTCAAAGGGGCTCCCGAACTCATCTGTGTGGATAATGGGAGCCATGGGATGGGATGAAGAGAGCTCAAAGCTCATGCAGTTCCAACCCCAACCCCAGGTTAAAGCTGTTCCTGTCCCTACATCCCTTGCCTGAAGCCCCTCTCCAGGTTCCCCACATTCCCTTTAGGAGCTGCTCCCCCCCATCCCAACTCACCCAGGACCCTGATACGGGCGCTGCGCCCGTGGCCAGGATGCACCTCCAGCAGCATGCGATGCTCCCGGCACTCGTAGTGGTACCGCAGGAGCGAGAGGGCTCCAGGGCCCTGGCACAGGAGCAGCAGCAGGAGCAGGAGAGAGCAGCTTGATCCCATGGCGAGCACGGAGCCAGGCTCGGCACCGGGGCTCGGGATTTATACCCGACTGCTCGGAATGCACCACGTTCCCTGCCCCTGGAATGCTGGGAGGGTGCCAGGGCTCCTCGCTCCTCTGCCCAGCAGCAACCTCGTTGCCCCAGGCTGTGGTCACCTCCCATGGCCAGGGTGAGTGGGCAGGGACCAAAGGCTTTCAAAGCAGAGGCCTTGGGAATAGGGAATGGGAACAGAGCAAGGAACTTCCTTAGGTCCAACCTAAATCCCTCCTGTATCAGTTTGAACCCATCACCCTTTGTCCTATCGCTGGTGAACAGCTTTTGAATCCCATTTGCCACTGTCCATCCCCATCCCAGCTTTCATCCTCATCATTTTGGGTTGAAAACCCTCCCTCCCCACGGGGAACCTCAATCTCCAGCATTCCCAATGGAAAACCTTCCATGAGACTCCTCCATGGTGCCCCCCATCCCATGTAGCACCAGGCAGTGTTGTTCTCAGACCAACCTTTATTCACTGCATCCCTTTCCCCATCCCCATCACAGCTTTGCCCCGGCACATCCCAGCTCACGCTCCAAGAACCGGATAATCTCCTCCCATGAGTGTTCCTGAGCCCTGGCATGAGCCTTGGCTTCACCCCCCCAGAGCAAGGGCCGGGGGCTGCCCTTGATGCAGGACATGCTGCAAAGCGGGGAGCAAGGGGGCTCAATGAGGTGCCCAGCGCCAGGGTAGGACAGGATGCGACCCTGCTCCGGTGGCATCCGCGCCATGGCCAGCCTGGCAAAGAGCTTGCTGTTGAGGCTGCGGTCAGCTTCTCCCACCACAAACAGCACCTTCCCCTTGATCCTCTCCACCGGGATGGCTGAGGAGCTGGGAATGGGATGCTGGGTGTCATTGAAGACAGCGGAGTTGTCCAAGGCCCCCATCTCAGTGATGAGCACACGCTCGATCCCATAGGGAATAGCGGGGATGCGGAGGTCCTTGTAGACCAAGGGGTTGCCGTAGAGGAAAGCGGTGCCATTGATCCACACCGTGGCCAGCACTGGCGGCAGGAAGGAGGCCATGGCCAAAGCCACCTCTGCTCCTTTGGAGACGCCGATGACGCCCAAGCCAGGGCCTCGCACCTGGAACGGGGCCAGATGGGAGCACCGTGCATTGGAGTGCACCATGGGATGCTTTGGGATGAAGGGGCCTTAAAGCTCAGCTCCCAACAGCATCTCCTATGCTGTGGACACCCATGCCCCAAGTGGGGAGACCCCCCTCCACTGACCTCCTCATCCGCATCCTCCCTACCCACACCCTGCCCATCCTGCACCCCACTGATGGGTGCTGTGGGGCTCACCTTGGGGTGCTGGAGCAGCACCGTGGTCGCCTCCTCGAAGTAGTCGAGGTCGAGCTGGGCCATGGTTTGAGGCAGGTCCTCATAGGCAAAGAAAGCCAAGGCCAGCACCGCAAAGCCCCGGCTGGCCAAGAGCCCCGCTCGGAACTCAATGAGTCCTCCTGCACCCCCAAAGAGGTCCACGACGCCTGGGAAGGGTCCTGGTCCTGCAGGGGAGCCCCAGGAACCATCATTGAGCACCGCCTCCATCGCGCATCCCAAAGGATGCTCCCCCTGCATCCCATTGCTCACCAGGTGGCAGGAAGAGGGCCCCCCGGACCCTGCCCTCCCTGATGGGCACCCGCTGCACCCCAGCACCCACAAACCAGCGCTCGGCTTCGCACGAAGCCAGGGGCCGGTCCTGGGGGCCGTCGACCAGGAGGACACCATCAAACACTTCCACATGGATACGGAAGGGGCTGCCGGTCACATCCCGCTTGAGCAGGCGGCGGAAGGGGGTTTCCGGCTGCAGGGACCACAGCAGCCCCATAGGGGAGAGGCCGCTGTAGCTGCCGCCGAGGGCAGGGTGGTACCCGGGATCCACCTGGCCCATAGCATCCGCACGGAAGAAGGCCCGGGAATGGAAGCGCTCCCCGTGCTCATCCCGGAGCCAGGCCCGCAGGGTGATGAGCTGGGATGGGGACAGACCCCGCACATGGACCCGCACAGGGCGGTCGGCGAGGGAGGAGCGCGGTGTCACCGTCACCTCCACCATGGGGCACCTGTGGGGATGGAGAGGAGCATCAGGGCAGCCTGAGCCACCGCATCCCTGTCATGGGATGGGTTGGGATGAATTAAAGCGCATCCAGCTCCAACCTCATCCCCTTCCCCCAGAGCAGCTTGCTCCAAGACCCTGTATCCAACCTGGCCTTGAACACTGCCAGGAATGAGGCAGCCACAGCTTCTCTGGGCACCCTGTGCCAGCGCCTCAGCACCCTCACAGGGAAGGATTCCGTCCTTAAATCCAATCTGGATCCCCCGTTTCAGTCTGAACCCATCACCCCTTGTCCCACCACTCCCATCCCTGATGAAGAATCCCTCTCCAGCATCCTTGTATCCCCTTCAGACACTAGAAGCTGCTCTGAGCTCCCCACACAGCCCCAGTGCTCACAACCTGGCTGCATACAGGAGCTGCTCCAGTCCCTGAGCATCCTCGTGTCCTGATGCTGAGGACACCAGAGCCGGATGTGGCATCCCAGTGCCAGCATCACCCCCTTGATACCCCACCCCCCCCCCCCAACACCCCGTTTGTTCCTCTCCCCCACCCCCAGTTGTCCTCCTCCCCATTCTCCTCCTCTGCACCCCAAGACCATGGGCAAGGGGACAAGGGACAGGGGGGCACTGTCTATGGACCCCCCATTCTCATGCAGACCCCATTTCCATGCAGGAAGGGATCCCAGCAAGGTGCTGGCTCTATCCCAACCCTGGTTAGGGGACAGCACATAGACCCCATTAGGAACAACCGCTGCCCCGAAGCCATGGGGATGGGCTCCAGCAACCCCTCCCTCCCCCCCAACCCTCACCTCTTACCCAGCCAGCAGGGCAAAGGCTGGGGACGAAGTGTGGGGAGGGAGGTGGTGGAAGAGGTTGGGCTTTTCCATGCCTTGGGAATCACTCATTAACCAGGAAGCAACGAGGGCAAAGCCCTTCTGCCCTGTGACCTGCTGGCAACCGCCCCATAGTGCCAATGCACCCCATAGACACCACCTTTCTTGCCTCTGGAAGCCCTCAAAGTTATCCCCATCCCCACTCCTGCTCCATGGGGCAACACCAAGCTCTGCCCCACACACTGGGGTCCCCCAGCTGTGATTAACCCATCCTTAAGGTTCCCTCTGCCACATGCAGGGCCAGCTTCCTGCTCATCCCACAGGCTCATGGTGTTCCCACCGGGATGAAGCTCCTGGAGCTGGGTACCACCACATGCTCTCATTCCAGGGGTTTATCCCATTGGAACCTCGTGTTTGCCCACCTTCAAGAGGGATGGAGAAAGGGGCGTTCATAGGCCATGAAACCACAGGAAGGTGAACAGATCTGGGGGAGGGTTCCCACCCAAAACCCTTCTTTCCACCCCCACATTCCCTTCCCATCCCCATAGGGCACCAGAAACAAACCCCCTCCCTTTGGGATGTGATCCAAGGCTCATTTCTGGGGCTCATTTCCGACATATTCCTATTCCCATAGGAGATGATCTCCTTTATCACAGAGGAGAGCCCAAGGTGGCCCCATCAGAACCAATAAAGCCATTGGGAAGGGATTTTAGGTCAGTTCCTATTCATTTTGATACAGAAAAGGCAGATTTGGCCATTTGAAGCCATTCTTCCAGCCCCAACCTGCACTCCCCAGGGCAGGATAGGACCCAGCAGCAGGTTCCTGTGGGGCATGGTGCTGCAGAGTCCACCCCAGCTCTGCCTCGCTGCATCCTGCCCCACTCCTGCTTGTGGGGAGCAGCAGGACCCACAGAGCCCTGGAGCATCACAGTGAATCCTGGTTCATTCCATGGCTGCTTTGCTCCTGACAGGTGCTTTCTGGAGCAGGGCCAGGGTATCCCTCTTCTCCACCCGTCTCAGGTGCTTCTTCTTGGCTCGCTTCAGCTTCAGAGGGTTCCGGATCTGCAGGGAATGAGGAGGAAAAGGAGGATTTCAGGCTCCAGATCCCAGCTTCCCACCCTACTCAGAGCAGCTCCAGTGCATAAAGGGGCTGCAAGAAACCTGGAGATGGACTTGGGACCAAGGCCTGTAGATTCATCCTCAAACTCCTCCATGGGGATACCCCCACAAACCCCAGGGCTCTTCCAGAAGGAAAAGCCCCAACTTCCCTCCATGCAAACCCAGCCTTGATCCCCATCAGTGTCCCCATGGCTCTATCAGTGCCACCATCCCGGAATGGGCCTCTCCCTAGCTGGAAGCTGGTCCCTCCAACGCACCCTGCCTGGCACAGAGGACCCCTTCCTGATGCAGTTATTGCCCCAGTGCTCCCAATGCTCTTCCCACAGGGTGCAGGGATAGCACCTGGAGAAATGAGGGCTCGGGTGCTGCCCGGGCACTCACCACTTGCACGATCTCTGCCTTGCGCTCATTCTCCAGCCGCCGCTTCATGTTCTCCTCCCGCCGCCGCTTCTTCTCCTGCGGGAACAGCACCAGAGCATTCCCTGCAGATTCCCACTTCCCGGCTTAATCTCACACCAGGAGCACCCTCCCCCCGGCTGCCAGCACTGCTCAGGAACCGCAGAGCTTGGACCCCGTGGCACAAGCAGCTCCCCGCTGCACCAGGCTGGAGCTGACAGTGTCAAGTCAGTGAATTCCATGTGGAATCTGGCTCCACCACAGGGAACTGCCTATCCCAACTGCTCCTCGGAAGGGTTTGTGTTCACTGCAGAGCTTTGCCACATTAATTCCATGGTTCCACAGCCCTGGATGGGGGCACACACATGGGGCAATGGAAGGAGGGAGGTGGAAGGTCTGACCTGGTTAGGGGACACCACATGGAGGTCATGGCCTGACCCTGCAGCATGATCCTACCTCATCCAAGCAAAGGGAATGGGATATCCCCTTGGATTGGTGTTGCCTTATCAATCCAGCAGCCTTCTATGGTGCCATGGCACAATGGATGCTGTCCAGCTGGACTGCAGGAGCCTTTTGGCATCATCTCCCATCACATCCTTGTGTACCAGCTTAGGAAGCAGGGGTTGGATGGATGGATAGGGAAGTGGCTGAATGGCCCAGAGGGCTGGGATCAGTGGAGCAGAACCTACTCGGAGGCCTGCCACAGTATTGCCAAGGGATCAACAGTGGGTCTGCTCCTCCTGAACTCATCAATGGTGTGGAGGAAGCCCCCTCCAGGGGGCAGAGCTGGGGTCGCCTCAAGCTGTGCTGCCACGAATGGGACCCCATAGGGGAGAAACCTCCTGAGGCCCAACAAGGGCAAGTGGAGGTAGAACCCCAAGCACCAGTAAATGAGGGTGCCCCCAATGGGAAGGACCTGGCTAGGGGGTGATGGCTTCACCATGAGCAGGTTCCTGTTCTGGGAGCATCCTGGGATGCATCAGGAGCGTGGCAGCAGCTCAGGGAGGTGACACTCCTCTATTGAACCCTGGGGGGGCCATGGCTGGAGCCCTGTGTCCCACTACAAGAGACCAGGAGCTGCTGGAGAGGGTCCAGAGGAGCCCACAAGGATGCTCAGGGACTGGAGCATCTCTTACAGGGGGAGATTGGCCAGAGCAGCCTGAGAGGGGATCCCCTCAATGCACATCAACAGCTCCCAGGGAGGCCTGGCAGGATGGTGCCCAGCAACAGCACGAGGAGCAACGGCCATAAACTGAACCAGACCCATGAATAGGAACTTGTTGATGCTGAGGGAACCAAAGCCCTGGCGCAGGGCGGGATGTGAAGCATCCCTCTATGGATACATCCCATAGGTCCTGTGTAACCTGCCCTGGACCACATCATCTCCTTGCCGATGGTGCTGGTGCCACAAGCACTGCCCCATGGGGACAATGGAGAGGCCACAAGGGGGGGGCCTGGTACCTCTCGCTCCCTCCTCTTCCCATCCTGCAGCTGCCGAGCCAGGGCCTGCACCAGCTTCTTCTCCTGGCGCTCCCGCAGCTTCCGAGGCCAGGAGCTGCGCAGGGCCTTGTCCTGGATCATGTGCGAGAACCTGGGGGGGGGAGGGGAGGCAAAGGAGGCAGAGCTGAGCCGGGAACACCCTCCCCAACCCAACGGGCTCAACTTCTCCAACCCTTCCCCTTCCCAAAGCCTATGGAGTCACTGAGCCATGGGATGGGATGGAACCTTGGAGCCTTCCCTTCGCCAGGCTGACCCGTCCCTCTTGTGTTTGGGATTCCCCCATACCCCCCCCATCTCAAGCACCCCCAAACCCCTTCCCATCACCACAGCCCCACCCCAGCACCCCAAAGCCTGACACCCCCCCCAACCTCTTCTTGCCGGGGTCCTTCCACACCCGCCCCGACTTGGGTTTGCCCCTCGGGATCGCCGCCGCCGCCGCCTCCTTCCGCTTCTTGGCCGCTTTCCGACGCCTCCGGGCCGGGGCCGGGGCCGGAGCCGCCGCTTCGCCCCCACCATTGCCTGGTATCGGGGTCCCCTCCCGCTCCTCCTCCATCCTCCACGCTGCTCCCTCACGATAGGCGCCGCGTGATTGCGTCACCGCGCGCCTCGCGCACTCCACGGCAAAGCCTTGGCCGCCATCTTGGAGCCGGGCACCACCTTCTCGCCTCCTCAACGGCACCAGTCGGCGGCCGCCATCTTTGTTGAGGGCAGACGAGCACAGGCGCCTGTCGTGGTACCCGGTGCCTTCCCCATCCCCATCGCACGGGTCCCTTCGTCCCCGCAATGATGCCGATGCAATAAAGAGCCTTTATTGTGGCGCTGAGGACCGCGGTGCCCTGCCCTGGAGCGAGGAGGGGTCTCAAACTCTGGTCCCAGCACTGCAGGGTATCAGGGAGCATCCCCGGGGTTCCAGCATCGTGGATGCAGCTCTTAATAGTGATGGCTCCATGCCTGACCATGGCTACATCACCTAAAGGAGAGGATAAAGGGTGGAATCCCGCTTTGGGAGCCATAAAGAGAGTGGGGGGAGCCTTTCTAGGGAGGGAAAGCTGCCCTGATCCCATGGGATGCCAGAGTCAGCATCCCGAAGGCTCTGGGATAAGGGTGCAGCCCTGCCCCCCCCTCACCATGCGGGTGTAGCTGTACTGCTTGACAGCGTGGTACCCAAAGGCCAGCACCGCCACGGCCACACAGAACTCAAGCAGGATGAAGACCACGAGCAGAGAATCCATCCCATTGCTCAGGAGCTGCGAGGAGCAGGAGGGAACGGTCCCTTTCTACCCTCCATCCCCTCTCCATTGCATGGCAACAGCTCTGCCGCATGGATGGAGGCTGGGACTGTGCATCCCAGCAGTACCAGGGGGTTCTACCTTGCTCTCGCTGTGGAAGCACCACTCAGGTCTGAGCTGGATTCCAGTGCTGGGCTCACAGCCAGGGCTGTCCTGGATGATGGCCGTGCTGTGGAGCAGGGCAGCCACAAGCGTGCTCAGGATGAGGCCGGCATTGAACACACAGCACACCTTGACCTGCGTGAGGCCCCTCTGTCAGCAGCTCCATCCCTTCTGCTTCCATCCCTTCCCACCATGGTGCAGAGCCTGGGAGCAGCTCCCTGAGCATTCCAGTGTGGATTATTCCACTGGGATTCAATCTACTCTTGGAGAAGCCACCCAGAGCTGCCCCTCTGTGTGTGCCCTTTGTCCCCATCATCCCACCAAGCCTCTCATAGAGGCCCAGACTCCCAAGCACGGGACAAACTTTGCCTTGGATCCTATGGGGTGAATCCCATAGGATGTGTCCCAGCTGCCAGTGGAAGGAGAAGGAGACACAGAAGCAATGGAAGATGCTCCCCCCTCCCCTCCCCAGGACCCCCCTCACCAGGATGATGCTGTCTCGCTTCTCGCTTTCCACCAGCAGAGAGCCTGAGACCAGGAGCTGCCCAGGGAACAGAGGCATCAGCAGGGATGTTCCTCTCCCACCCCACGCATTCCAATTCCCATCCCGCTAGGAATCCATGTTTGGGACTCTCCCAGAGGGTGGGAGATGTGGGTGACAAAGGGATCTGGTCCCAAATCCACCCGGATCCCTTTGTCCTCATTGGATAATGAGGAGATGGAGTCCAAGCACATCCCTGCTTACCAGGAGGCCCAGCCAGAAGAGGACCCCGCTGGCCACAGGGAGGGGAGGTTTCCTGTGCTCCGATGCCGTCAGGATGATCCCGAAGCAGATGTGGATGATCCCGGTGAAGATGTGGATGGTCTAAGGAGGGATGGGGATCACCAGGATCCCACCTCCATCCCATCACCCTCTTGGGAGCTGCTCCCAACCATCACCTCTTCCCCAAGCCAAGGAGACCCTCAAGCAGGACATTCCCATGGGATACTCATCCCGGGTGCCCCATCCCTCCAGAATGCTGTCTCTCACCCCCAGCACCTTGGGCTGAGCCTTTCGGAAGCCTCGGACTTGGAATGACACCGGAGGTGCTGCCGGCCTGGAGCTGGGAGCCAACTGGGCCACACGGGGGTCGGAGGCCGGGATGACTTCCGTGATGATCCGCACTTCTCCAGCATCTGTCACCGTGGTGGCCGCCATTCCCTATGGATAGAGCAAGGCCTGGGGAAGCTGCAGGGTGAGGCCTCAGCTCCAGGAAGCAGCACATGGATGTGTCCATGGGAGCACAAGCAGCTCTGGCATCCCCTTATGGAAGTGTCTCACATCCCATCCTGCTCCCGGCACTTCATCCCCAGCCAGGTACCTCCTTCAGCCTAGCTTTATCCTCCTCTTCTTCCCTATGGTCTCCCCAGGGCCGTACTGATCCCAATGCCCTTTGCTCCCTGCAGGAAGTTTGCTCATGGAAATCCCTCTTGCTCAATGAGGTGGCTTTAGCCAAGAGTGAGGAATGAGGGTGGAAAAGCCTCAAGGGAAAGGGAAAAGCCTCTAAGGTCCCCCAGGAAGCTCCTTTATTGCCTTTCCTTTGGGCTTCTCCTTCCAGAGCTGTGGATCTATCCCTGGGGAAGGACACAGAGCCTGGTGTGGGCTCCATCAGGATCCACAGGGATGTGGCTGTTTGTGATAGGAAGCGAGAGCTGAGCCCAGGATCGGAGCTCCCATGGGATAAGCTCAGAGGCCCCTTCCTCCCTTTGCTGGCCACAGGTCTCCAGGAAACAGCCATTTCCACTGCTCACCATTCCCTTTGCTCTCCAAGAGGGATGGGGGCCTCCAGGCTTGGGAAGAGCCCCCCCGCTTTCATGGGTGTTGGATGTTGGATACTGGGTGATGTTCCTATCCCCTCTCATCCTCATCCTCCTCTGTGCTCAGGGAAGTCTCCAGAGCTCTGGCTCCACACGAGGGAACAAATCCCATTGATCCCAGTGGGATTGCCCTGCAGGACAAGGAGGTGATGGACAAACAGGACAAGGTTTGATTTGACCTCTACCCATTAGAGCAGGAGGGCTCAGGGCAGGATTCCACTTGGGATTCTTCCTCACTTGGAGATTAGGAATGTCTCTAAGGTATTCCTTGGAATGGGAATATTTAGGTACAAGATTCCAGCCGCAAGGATTTGCAGGCGGCTTCACACCACATTGGCAGTGCTTAGGAGCCATATCCCGGCTCAAGCTTCACTCCACAGTCCCAGAAAGGACCAGATTCCAGCCGAAGGATTTTAGGAGCAAGGCTTGGAAGTGCCTTTTCCTTTCCTTTGGCCCTAGAGGGAGCTGGGAGTCCTGGTTTGGAAGCACTCAGCTCCCAGCAGCCGGACTCGATCCCCATCCCACGGA
Organism: Agapornis roseicollis; assembly: GCA_002631895.1. Taxonomy (NCBI): domain Eukaryota; kingdom Metazoa; phylum Chordata; class Aves; order Psittaciformes; family Psittacidae; genus Agapornis; species Agapornis roseicollis. The sequence goes on along the minus strand of NDXB01019789.1, from coordinate 19,606 downwards.
ACTGACTTGCATGGAATCATGGAATGGATTAGGAGGAAGGGAGCTTAAAGCTCATCCAGTTCCCTTACCCAGGGACACCTCCCACTAGAGCAGCTTGCTCCGAGCCCTTGTGTCCAACCTGGATCACATTGTGCTTCCCATGGCCTCCGTCCATCCTGCATCCAGCAGGGAACAAGCACTTGGCCTTGTAAAGGGCTGCAACTGGCGGGCCAGCTTTCCAGGAAAAACATGGACACGGATGAGGTTCAGCCCTTTCATTGCACTCCCGGTTCCTCTCAGGCTGTTATTCCTGCTGGAAACTCCTGACAGATGAAGAGTCCCTTTCAACACCCTGATGCTAACAAGGGCTCCCATTCCCAGCATCCAAAGGGTAAGGAACACTTTAGCCGGTGTGGAAATGCTGGGATCCCCTTTTGAGCCTTTAGGCAGCCGGGCTGGCTTCCAGCATCCACACAGCTCGTATTGCGACTGAAAGCTCCAGCTATGGTGGATTTCCTCCCAAATCCGCCCTTCCACATTCCTAAAGCATTCCTGAAGGCTTCAGCCTTGCAGCCACAAAGAGCTGGCCCAAGCCAAGCCGCTCTGCCAAGGGAAGGATCCATGAAGAAAGCACTTTTTCCCCTCTAACCAAAGCCAGCTCCAGGTGGGGATGGTAGCATCCCAAGGGAGGATGTGCGGATTTCTTTGGGATACGGAAGCTTTAAGCTGAGCAGATGCAGGGAAGTGGCAAAGCCATTTGGTGCAGCATTGCCTTAATATGGAGGAATTCCTGGCTTTGCTGATAGATCCAACACATTCCTTGGATTTTATTATTCAACTTATTCATGTAGGTGGAGTTTTGCTTTCCTGACAGCTGTAATTCTGTTCTATGCTGGATCTTCTTTTCCAATCCCTGTCTGCTACTCGCATAGGGCAGGACAACAGGTCTACCCCATGGGTGCAAACACAAAAGGATCTCCTGCATCCAATGGCTTCATTCCAATGCTCCAGCATCCCACAGTATGCAATGGGAAAACCTGTCTGCGTGCATCCCTTCCCACCAGCACAGCACAAGTTTATGAGCCTGCTGGAATTCTTTTCCAAGCCCCAGAGTCCTGCTTTTTCCAAAGAAAATAGCCTGGGATGGAGCAGTGCTGCTCACAGGAGGTCCCTGCTTCCTGGGAAGAGCTTTATATCCCCATAGGAATCCCAAAAGTCAGCCTTGTGCTCTGCTTCCACATGATTCTCACAGGGCTGGTTCCAGGAGAATGCCTCTTCTGTGGGAAGCAGAGCAATTCCTGGGCAATAGCAATGCCAACCCTTGGATCCCCACTGCAACCCCCCTGCAATCCCAAGTGCGTTATCCCTGCTCTGTGTCCCAAAAACCCATGGAAGGAACCATCTCCAAGGGAAAACTGTTGGGAAAAGGGGAGGAGAAGGGGATGAAGAGGCAGCCACTGCCCTAAATCCAATGGGATCCCTCCAGCTCAGGCAGCTGGATGGGGATGGATACCAGGAGGACCTGGATGCTTTGGGAGCAAAGAACTCAGGGCAGCATCAACCTGGGATGGGCTCATGGGCACCCTTACCCCAGCCCCCCTTGTTGCAGGGGTCCCCTCAGAACATTGTGGGTCCCCCCCCCCCCATTCAGCTCCACATCTCCCCCTTTTCCCTCATGTGATGCAGGGCCCAGCTCAGCCCATCACCACTCGCTGCTCCATACCACATGAGGACCAGGCCCCATTCCATGTTCTCCATCCATCTCCATCCTGAAGCCTCCTCCTTGCCCTCTCCTAGACCCCTTCAGGGCTCCAGCATCTTTCCAAGACACAGGACGCAGACCTGCTCTTGGGATGCTGGTGATCCCCACCTTTATCCATGGATATAAAGCCTCCACGATCTCCAGGCTGGGGACTAGTCCCTGTGGTCGATACCAAAGTGACCCATAGGAGGGTGGCACAAGGACGTGCTCATCACCCTGTGTGTGGGACCAGCATCTTTTGGGGTGATGAGGGCAGGGATTGACCCCAACCTTCTCCATCAGCCCTAAGGCAGGGACAGGGACTGGAGGTGGGGCAGGGACAAGGAGCAGGGGAAAAAGCAAGGACAGGGAGAGGAAGCAGGGCCCTTGCTTTGCTCCTGGGAAGAGGAGGAAGAAGAAGAGAAGGAGAAGGAGAAGAGGAAGAAAAGGAGAAGGAGGGAGAAGGAGGGAGAAGGAGAAAGGAGAGAAAGGAGAGAAAGGAGAGAAAGGAAGGAAAGGAAGGAAAGGAAGGAAAGGAAGGAAAGGAAGGAAAGGAAGGAAAGGAAGGAAAGGAAGGAAAGGAAGGAAAGGAAGAAGAGGAGGAGATGACCCCAGGTGGGTGCAATGGGCTGGGTAAGGGATGCAGCCACCACCCACCCTCCCATTGGCAGAGCTGCAGCCCCCCCACCCCTTGACTCAGGTGTAAAAGCCATCAATGGAGGCTGCTCCTCTTCTTCCTCCTCCTCCTCCTCCTCCTCAAGATGAAGGCTCTCAGGAGATGCTGGCTCCTGCTCTTCCTTGTGGCTGCAGCTTGGGCACAGGAGGCTCTGGGTAAGGGGGATGTGGGTATGGTTGGTTGCTGGGGGATGAGGACCGGGGTCTCCTCATGCTCCTTGGGGCTGAGCATCCCAGAATGGGTTGGGATGAAGGGAGCTTAAAGCTCCTCCAACTCCAACACCAGCATCTCCTACTGGAGCAGCTTGCTCCAAGCCTCTGTGTCCAACCTGGCCTTGAACACTGCCAGGGATGGGGCAGCCACAGCTTCTCTGGGCACCCTGTGCCAGCGCCTCAGCACCCTCACAGGGAAGAGCTTCTGCCTAAGAGCTCATCTCAGTCTCCCCTGTTCTGGCAGGTTCAAGCCATTCATTCCCCTTGGCCTGTCCCTACAGGCCCTTGTGTCAAGCCCTTCTCCAGGTTTCCTGCAGCCCTTTTAGGCACTGGAGCTGTTCTCAGGTCTCCCCTTAAGGAGCCTTCTCTTGTCCAGGCTGCCCCAGCCCAGGTCACTCAGCCTGGCTCCAGAGCAGAGCTGCTTCAGCTCTCACAGCACCCCCATGGCCTCCTCTGGCCTTGCTCCATCAGCCCCACGTCCCTCTTGTGCTGCTGCCCCAGAGATGGATTTGAAGCAAGGGAAGCCCTGGGCTCTGAGTTCTGCATCCCCCACTGTCCCCGTTGGGATGCTTGAGGAGCAGCACAACCACATTGGTGCCATGGGGCACCAGCATGAAGCAGCTCAGCCCCTGGGACCACCTTTCCCTGCCCTCCCAAAGCGCATGAAAGCCAATATGGGGCTGATCTGAGGTTTATGTGGGTGCCCCCATGCTCAGCCCTGTTTCTCCTCTCCCCATCACAGTGTCCATCACATGTGGCCATGCCCAGATTTCCGTGATGGTCCCGGCTGCTCTCCTGGGGCCCCGTGTGCTCCCTGGGGAACTGACCCTGGGGTCTGGCTGTGGGGTGACGGCTGCTGATGGGGATGGCTTCCGGCTGGAGCATCCCCTCGTGGGCTGCAGGACCAGGCTGGAGGTGAGGAGCTGGGGACCAGTGCCAATGGTGGAGGTGAGGGATGCTTTGAGTGTAGGATGGAAGGGGGGGACCATGTCCCAAAGGAGGGGGACAGCATCTGGTGACTGCAAAAGCTCTAGTGGGTGGATGGGATGGGGTCCTCCATGGTGCTTGTGCCATCGTTGTCACTGCACCCATGGGTTGGGTAGCCTCCAGGGCTGCTCCAGCCATGGAACCGTGGGATGGGTTGGGTTGGACCATTGCTATGGAGATGATGGCAGCATCCGTAGGGACATCCCTTGTGCGAGGGGTGAGACCTGGCTCTTCCCATGGGGTGGTGGAGACAGGGATGGGATCCCCATTGTGACACCCCCCC
>NDXB01019789.1:0-10759 GCA_002631895.1 Agapornis roseicollis | reverse complement strand
TTGGCCGCCCCGCCCCGGGTGGGGGGTTGGGGGGGGGGGGGGGGGGGGGGCGGGAAGGGAGTTTCCAGGCTCCTCTTCTCTTGAGACCATTCCCTACTCCTTTCTCCATCCCTTTGGATCCTTCTCGAGCCATTCCTGGGAAGGAGGACGCTGTTCCACGCTGCTCTATGGGGCTGGTTGGGAGCGGGGGGGGAGCCATGGCCCTGCCCGGAGCCGGCTGCCGGCGCCGCGACGCGTTCCTGCCCTATTTGCGGGCGATGACTCAGGCTGGAAGTGCCCGTTCCAATCCCGAAAGCCATAAAAGCATCGACGGGGAGGGCTCCTTGGTACCCCCAGGGGCCATAGGGACGGGGGGGAGATGAAGAGAGCCCCAGTCTATGGGGTGGGATCGGTTCCATGGGGATTCCTCCTCCTTGCGGGGGGGCTATGGGGGGAAGAGGGGGGCTGATGGGGGATTTCCCCCCACCCTGGAGCTCGCAGGGAATGGGATCTCCATCGTGCTGCTCATCTTCACCGTCCTCGAGTTCTGCATCGCCGTGGCCACCGCTAACTTCTGGTGTAGGGCCACGCGCCTCAGCTCCAATGAGGTAGGGCAGGGGGTGCAGGGCAGGGGGGCTGAGCCCTGCCTGGACCCATAGTGCTGGTTTAACCCCTCGTATTGCCACCCCCACCCCCGCTCCAGTCCATGCTGATCGTGTCCAGCAGCACGCGGGTAGACCTGGCAGCCCCATCGGCTGAGATGCCACAGCCACCCAGCTACACTGAGGTGAGCTCCAGCCCGAGGGAGCCCATTAGAAGCAGAGCAAAGCCAATGTAGGAGCAGAGCAAACCCAGTGTAGAAACATGGCAAAGCCCCATTTGGAGCAGAACAAACCCCATTTAGCCCAGCCCCAGCTCTGCTGCTGGCTCTCAGGAGCAGCATGTAACACTTGCATGTCCCTCCATCCCCAGGGATCACCCCAGCACCTTCACCTCAACATTCCAGTCATTGATAGGCACAGGGAGCCATAATCCCTATGGGGTGTTGGGTGATGGTGGCTCACTCAAGCCCTATCCCCTTTCATAAGCAGCATCTCTTGGCTTCCTTTGCAGCTTGCTGCTCCTGAAGTCTAACCCGGTGCTGGCCCATGAGGGGACATCAGTGAGGGTCCTGTCTCCATCCCCATGCCCACAGCATCCTCCTCCCACCACTCTGCAGGCTGGGATGTGCTGCTCCCTGCTCCCGAAGCCAGCAAGCACCCCCAAGTTCACCTTCCCTGCCCATTGCTTCAGGCCTCAGGGGGTTCTTTGCTTGCTGGCTGCTTCCCCAGGGGATGTCTGGGGGCTTCATGGGGTGGTTCTGCCTATAAATACCCTGGTGGGGTTCAGGACCTCCTTGGTGCTCATGGGGAGATCCCAACGTGTGCTGGGAGCCAGAGCATCTTCCTCAGCTCGGACCCTTTGGCTTCACTTTCTCTTTGGAATAAAGGCTTCTCTGGGTTTGTGGCTCCTCTTTTGGGGTTACCTCAACACAGAAGCTTCAATTCCTTCCCCAGACCCACTGCTGGGCTTTAGGGGTCTTCTGTGTCCATCTGGTCCCATTGGTGAGGGTGAGGGTGAGATGAAGGTCCCTGGGTATTGCCTCTGCTCCTAAGGGAACCTTCCACCCTATTCCAACCTAAATCATTCCAGGGTTGCTGGAGCAGCTGGAAAGGCAATGGCGATGGCAGCAGCTCCACCAGGGCTGCTCCTTTGGGTGATTCAGGGACACTGGTGGCACATGGTCCCTTGGGGCTGCAGCCAGGGTTGAGCATCACCAGTGATGCAGCCCCTCAACAATCACTCATTTTAGGATTGGAAATGGAGATTTCTGACTTGGTTTTAACCAGAAAAGAGGGGGGATTTTACCTCTAAAGAGCTTATTGGTGAGCTCCATCCTTGAGCACCCCTGCAGGGGTAGGGATGCTTGGGGAGAAAGGGTGGTGATGAGTGTCCTCCTCAGCATGCTGATAAAGTGTGTTATTCCTGTAGCATCCCAAAAGCTTGGGATAGAGGGGAGAAACGAGACACTGGGGCTGCTTTGCAGAGGGGTGGGAGCTCCCTGGTGCATTGTTGGTGCCTTAAGGTGGGATTTATCCCATTCCTTGGGGACAAAGCCCATCTCCAGCCCCAGAGCAGGGTCAGGGTTGCTGTTGGAACCAGCCCTTCGGGTTTGGGTTGTGTTAGATGGTTCCTGCCTTGTTTTCCCCCTGCCCTGCCCAGGCTCATGGATTATTCACTTGCTCCTGGTTATTTCTGGTCCTGCCTCTGAAATAATCATGAGCAGGTTCAGGAGGAAGGGCCTGGAGTGGAACCAGCCCCATGTGAGTGTACTCAGTGCGGTGGCAGCTCCTGAAGCCATGCATGGAGCCCCTGCAGAGCTGGGATCATCAGAACAGGGATGGGCTCTGCTTGAGAGAGCCCAGAGGAGGTCATGGGGATGCTGCGAGGGGGTCCTTAGGGGGAGACCTGAGAGCAGCTCCAGTGCCTAAAGGGGCTGCAGGAAACCTGGAGAGGGGCTTGGCACAAGGGCCTGTAGGGACAGGCCAAGGGGAATGAATGGCTTGAACCTGCCAGAACAGGGGAGACTGAGATGAGCTCTTAGGCAGAAGCTCTTCCCTGTGAGGGTGCTGAGGCGTTGGCACAGGGTGCCCAGAGAAGCTGTGGCTGCCCCATCCCTGGCAGTGCTCAAGGCCAGGTTGGACACAGGGGCTTGGAGCAAGCTGCTCCAGTAGGAGATGTTGGTGTTGGAGCTGAATGAGCTTTAAGCTCCCTTCATCCCAACCCATTCCATGATTCCACTGCTCCTTTCCAATGACCTCCAGTGGAAAATCCCTGTCCCCGCAGCCATGGTCCAACCCTGGGGACACAGATAAGCCCACGGTGCCTGGTGGTGACACAATCTCTGTGTGAAGGTGACCAGGAAAGGGCACCAGGACCTGTTATAAGGAACCAAGGACACTTGGGCAGACAGAGCCTGCAGGGTTCCACTGCTCTGACCCATGAGGATGCTCCGTGTGCCTTTGTCCATTGGGGTCCTGCTGGTCCTTCTGGGCTCCCCATTGGTGCAGGGCTGTGGTGAGTGCGGCACAGAGGAGCCACAGGGGCCCAGGGACCCTGTTGTGGGGTCCCAGTGACCTCCAGCCCTCTCCCTGTAGCGGCCCCACAGGCACTGGTGTCGGAGCTGCTGCAGCGCCTGGAGGGCTCCGTGCTGGAGGATGCAAGCCCCAACCCCAGCGTCCTCCTGGCCCTGAACCTGGCCGGGTCTTCCAGCAGGCAAGTGCAGAAGCTGCTGCTCCAGCAGCTGAAGGAGGAGGCAGTGAAGAGGGCCCCAAAAGGTAGGAACGGGGCAGGGGATGCTGTTCGCATCCCATAGAGCCTGGTGGTACCTGGTGGTACCCCCAAGATCCTATTGTCCCCATAGACATGTCCTCGGGGGAGGTGGCTCTGCTCGTGCTCGCCCTCCTCTCCTCCTGCCAGGATCCACAGCAAGTCCAAGCCCTGGGGCTGAGCGTTGACCTGCTCCGCATCCTGCAGCAGGCGACTGATGGGGAGCTGGCCAACATGGGTATGGTGGGATGGGGGGACTGGGGGTGCATCCTGCCTGCATCCACAGAGCCTCCTCATTGTATCCCCATCATCATCTTCTTATCACCTCTTCATTGACCCCCTGTCATCTCCCCATCGTCCTCACATTGTCTCCCCATCATCCCCCATCACCTCCCCATCCTCTCCCCCATCATCCCTGATCATCCCCCATCACATCCTCATTATCCCCGTCATCTCCATCACCTCCCCATCACATCCCCATCACCTCTCCATTACCTCCCCATCATGTCCCCATCACATCCCCATTACCTCCCCATCATTCTCATCACCTCCCCATCACCTCTCCATCATTCCCCATCATCCGTATCACCTGCCCATCATCCCCATCACCTCCTATCATCCCCATCCTCTCCCCATCACCCCCCATCCCCTCCCTACATTCACTCTGCAGAGATCAAAGGTGTCCCCAGGACCACCCTTTACAGCGTTGGCCTGGATGCCCTCAGCCTGTGCCTGGCCAGGGTTGGTGGCTATCAAGAGGCCTCCGTGGAGCTGGCCAAGGAGCTGCTGAGCCCCTCCAGCCCCCTTTCTGTGGGTGAGTGCCCCCCTCTAGCCCCATTGCATCCCCTCTGCCAGCCCCATTGATCCTGATGGTGATGGGGGATGTCCCAGACACCCAGGCCATGGCGGTACTGGCGCTGGTGTGCACCCATGGGCGCACAGACCTCCAGGATGTGCAGGACCTGCTCCGAGAGGCTCTGTCTGTGGTCACCAACAGCTTCCTGGATGAGCAGGAGCAGAGCGGTGGCCTCATAGGGAACATCTACAGCATGGGGCTGGCCATGCAGGTACAAGGGGATGGCGTGGAATGGACCCCACCAGCTCCATGGGCACAGCCCCATTCTTGCTGCCATCCCCATGTTCTCTGCAGGCGCTGGAATCCGCAGGGATGTTTTACGCCCCTCAGCAATGGGATTGCTCCCAAGCCCTCTCCGTGGTGTCCGAGCATCACTTCCAGCTGCCCACGGCCATTGCCCAGCTCCTGCCCGCGCTGCTGGGCAGGACCTACCTGGATGCGGCCAGCTTGGATTGCTCCTCCGGCACTGGGATATCCTGGAGCCTGCCAGCAGCACTGGCTGCATCCGCAGGTACAGCTGCTCCCCACGGGAGGGATGCTCCCGCTCCGCATCCCTGGCACTGCTTCATCCCATATCCCTCACAGCGGAGCCCATCACGGTGCAGTTCTCCATCACCAACCGGCTCCAGGGGCAGCCCTTTAGCTTCAGCACCGCCGTGCGCGTCCCGGACGGCTCCACGCTGCTCAAGGTGATGGAGGCCGCGGCCCAGGAGAACCCCGCTGTCTATAGGTGAGGCCTATAGATTCCATAGGTGAGAACTATAACTCTACAGGGGAGACCTATAGATTCTATAGGGGAGGCCTATAACGCTATAGATGAGGCCTATAAATTCTATAGATGAAGCCTATAAGTCTATAAGTGAGGCCTGTAGATTCTATAGGTGAAGACTATAACTACAGGCGAGGCCTATAGATTCTATAGATGAGGCTTATAACTCTATAGGTGAGACCTATAGATTCTATAGATGAAGCCTATAACTCTGTAGGTGAGACCTATGGATTCTATAGCTGAGACCTATAACTCTACAGATGAGACCCATAGACACCATAGATGAGACCTATAAATTCTGTAGGTGAGGCTTACAACTCTATCGATGAGACCTATAGATTCTATAGGTGAGACCTATAACTCTATAGGTGACCTATAACTCCATAGATGAGACCTAGAGACCCTGTAGGCAACCTATAACTCTATAGGTGAGCCCTATAGACTCCATAGGTGAGAGATTGAGGGGGTTAGAGGCAGGTTCCCATACAGAACATGAAGCCCATGTTTGCCTCTCTGGAAGCTTCCAGACAGAGCAGACATCCTGGGGGATCATGGTGGTGTCCATCCACGGGCTGGCCGGGAATGCCAAGGATCGGACGTACTGGAAGTTCCTCAGCGGCAGCGATGCTCTGCAGGAAGGTGGGGTAGGAGCTGATCTCATGAGATGGGATCCCTTGGGTTGATTCAGCATCAGGACAAGAGGATCTATGACATGGATTGAAAGGATCCATGCAATCATATGGATCCATGGAATCATATAGATCCATGAAATCATATGGATCCATGGAATGGGCCATAGATCCATGGAATGGTTTGGGTTGGAAAGGACCTATAATGGGATGGAGGACATGGGGGGACCATTCCATGTTTCTATGGCAGCGATGCGGGATGGGGACCATGCCCCATGGCTCACCCCATCCCTGCACCGCAGGGGTTGGTCTCTACAAGCCGCAGGACGGGGAGCACATCCAGGCTGTGTTCAGCACCTACTGAGCCCAGCGAGGGACCCTCCACGGGTGCAATAAAGCTCCATTTGCAGCACAGCCCTGTGCGTGTTTGTGTGTGTGTGACACCGTGGGGAGGGACACTGGGGGCCTCAACCGGACACCGAGGCCATGGGAGGGGTTGTGGGACCGGGAGCAACCTCATGGAATAGCGCAACGAATGGGAATTCTGTCCGGAACTTAAGATCTGCTCCGTGTTTCCGGAGGGTGGAACGGACCGGAAGTGCTGCTTTTAGGGACGTACAACATGGCGATGCCCTACCGGCACTTAAGTGGTGGCGGCCATGTTGCGATGGCGGTTCTGGGCGCCCCTCCTGATCCGGGCAGGTTCGAGCGGGGGTCCGGGGGGTCGGGGCCCCTCTATGGGCCTCTATAGGGCACAGTGGGGCCCTGTGGGGCCCTGTGTGCCCGGGTGGGGGTGCTGAGATCGCCGTTCCCGGTGCTTCAGCTCTGCTCTGTCCCCAGGCCCCGCCGGTGTCACCGTGCCCCGGGCGGGCCTCAAGAAGCTGGTGATGCCCCCGGACTACAGCGGTGAGGGGGCAATGGGGGTATAACACCCCAGTGAGGGTATAATGGGGGTCTATGGGGGGAATTGCCCCCAATGAGGCTATAATGGGGGCATATGGGGAGAACCTCCTCCATGGGGGTATAATGGGGGTCTGTGGGGCGAGAACCCCCCATGAGGGTATTGGGGAGTCTGTGGGGGAAGAACTCCCCTATGGGGGTATAATGGGGGTCTATGAAGGGAGGACTTCTCAATGGGGGTATAATTGGGCTCTGTGAGAGTATAATCCCCCTAATGAGGGTATAATGGGGGTCTATGGGGGAAGAACCCCCCCCAATGGGGGTATAATGGAGGCCTATGGGGGGGTCGGTGGGTGCTGGTTGCCCTCACATTCCTGTGCACCCTCTCTCCCCCCAGGCATCGTGATCCCAGAGAAGCCGAAGCTGAAGTTCATGGAGAAGGCGCCGGCAGTGCCCAAGGTCCGCCGGGAGCCACGGCGGCTCCGGGACATCCGTGGCCCATCCCAGGAGGCCACTGACTTCATCCAGGGGGAGTTCGGGATCCTGGTGAGCGGGATGGGGACACCCCCCCCCTCCATATCCCAATGGGAACCCATCCCTGCATTCTCTATGGCCATTGCTGGGATCCTGGTGAGCGGGATGGGAAACCCCCCCCTCCATATCCCAATGGGAACCCATCCCTTTGTCCTATTCCTACATTCCCTATGGCTATCGCTGGGATCCTGGTGAGTGGGATGGGAAACCCGCCCCATTCTTATCCCAATGGGAACCCACCCCTGCATCCCCTATGGCCGTCGCCAGCATCCTCATGGCTGGATGTTGGGGACCACCTCAAGCCGGGTGCCCATCACCTCCTCCTCCTGTCCCCGCAGGCGCTGGGGGGGGGGCACCTGCACTGGGGCCACCTGGAGATGCTGCGCTTGACCATCGGCCGCGCCATGGATCCCAAATCCATGTTTGCCATCTGGCGCCTGCCCCCTCCTTCCAAACCAGTGACCAGGAAGAGCCTGGGGCACCGCATGGGAGGGGGCAAAGGCCCCATCGACCACTACGTGACGCCGGTGAAGAGTGGGCGCTTGTTGGTGGAGCTGGGCGGGCGCTGCCAGTTCCAAGAGGTGGAACCGTTCCTGCTGCAGGCAGCCCGGAAGCTGCCGTTCCCGGCCATTCCCATCAGCAGAGCCGGCCTGGAGCAGATGCGTCGGGAAGAGGAGGAGAGGAAGCTCCAGAACCAGAACCCTTGGACCTTTGAGCGCGTGGTGAGGGCCAACATGCTGGGAATGAGGAAGTACCTGTGCCCCTCCGACCTGCACCTGCATGGCCGCTACTGGGGCAAATTCTTCCTCAAACACAGGGTGTGAGGAGGGAGAAGGGGATTAAAGCTTCCTGAGGGATGCGATGCTCCATAGGGATGCCAGCGTCGTGGGGTTACAGCCCGGCCAGGGCCAACGCCAACACCTTCTCCGCTATGGCTCCTTGGATGCTGCCGGGGATGGGGCAGCCACAGGGATGAGTTCCTTGTATCCCACCCCACTCCAATTGGAATCCATCCCTTCCACTCCCATCCCAACATTCCACATTTCCTGGACCTCTTTCCTTAAGCTCTTTCTTTAAGGAGCCGTCTCCCCCCCAGGCCAAACAGGGGGGGTCCCAGCAGAGCCCCCAAGGCAGAGCTCAGGTGATGGCTTTATTGGGGAGCAGGCTCCAGCCGTGCATCCAAAGAGCCTTCAGGATGGAGAATCCCAATGGATATGGCTGCAGGCAAAGGGGGAAGCTGCTCCTTCTGCTCTGAGCAAGGCAGGAGCCTGGATGCTGCCCCAGGGAGGACCTCGGTGCCAGCACTGCTCAGAGCCGGATGGGATGGAGAGCAAAGGGGGGGACCTTGGAGCCTTCCCGCGGGGATGGAAGGGAGCCAGGATGCAGGGATCTCCGTTCCTCCGGGATGCACGGGGGTGTCCTCATGGCTCTGGGGACAAGGGCTCGGCAGGTCCTGGCGCGCTGCAATGGCTGGAGCCACAATGGGATCATCCAGGAGCGGGAAAGGCCACCTGGAATGGGGAGGAAGATGAGGACCACCAGAGCTCTGTCCCCATCCTTCCCTAACGTGGGGCTCCCCCAGTCCATGCTGGTGCTTTGTGGTGAATCCAGAGGGGTGAAGCCCACCCAGATCACCCCCACCAAGGCCAGATCCCACCTGGATCATCCCCCCATGGGCTCCAACCCCATTCCCTGGCCACAGAGATCCAGGTTATCCCGCTCCCAGTGTGTGCTCCATCACCTGAGGGCAGTGGGATGGGCTCAGGCGAAGATGCTCCCGATGCTGGCAGCCAGGATAACGGCAAGGATGATGCAGCAGAGCATGATCATGATCTTCTTCTGCAGGGGGAGAGGGAACCAGAGGGTGCTGGGAATGCTCAGGACCGATCCCCATCCATCATGGAATGTGCTGGGATAAAGGGAGCTGAAAGCTCATCCAGCTCCAACCCTTACACCTTCCACTAGACCAGGGTGCTCCAAGCCCCTGTGTCCATCCTGGCCTTGGACACTGCCCAGGATGGGGAATGTTCCATCAAATCCATGAGGGATTCTGCTCTGGAAGGGATTGGGAGGTTGCATCCAGTCCCAAACCCTCATCCCGGTGCTGTCCCACCTGGCATCGCATTGTGCAATGGGAATTGGGTACCACCACGTCCTCTTGTCCCATTGGCTCCGGCATGGATATCAGGGCCCAGAGGGGACAATGTTTCCAGCTCCATGGGAATGGTGGACAGCAAAGCCAGAGTCACCAGTACCACCAATCCCTGTATTCCCATCCCTCATCCCATGGGATGCACGCAGGGATGAGGGTCCAGCAGTTGCCTGCTCCATCCCCATGGTGATGGGAACCAGAAGTCAATGGAGCAGCAAAAGGGGATATAAAGAGTTGAGCCCCGTCCCCTTCTCATGGGAATATGAGGATAAGAGAGGCAAGGAATGGGCTGGAAGGGGAATTCCAGCGATGGGATTGCTGCATGGAGGGGACGGCAGCGGAGCTGGAGTGCAGGGTGGGAGCACGTGCAGGAGGAGCAGGACAGGAGGGAACCAGGATGTGGCGCTGAGAAGGGTCCAGATGGGAAATGTTGGAGCTGGGATGTTGGGAATGTCAGGAGGAGGGAAAGGGGAAGTGTCCCCATGGCAGGGAGTGAAGGGGACGAGGGGCTGCAGGGGTGTGGGGGGCAAGCATGGAGCAAATCCACCAGGCCCTGAGCCCCATAGAACTGAACCCCATAGACCCTGAGCTCCATACTGCCCCATAGAGCTGTGAGCCCCATAGAGCTCCATAGAGCCTTGAGCTCCATAGACGTGAGCCCCACAGAGCCTGAGCCCCATAGAGCCCCAGAGCCCCACAGTCACACAGTGCTGGCAACATCCCATTGTCCCCATGCCGCCCACATGGGGCTCCCCATCCCGTTCCCACACCCCAGCCCCATAGGGCCCAACTCCTGTTCAGCCCCACAGCGAGCCCCCCCTTCCCACCCCATTCCCATCNCCCTCTTCCCATCTCTCAAAGGCCCCTCTGAGTCAAGAGCAGCAGCTCCCCTATCCTCCCCCCCCCCCCCCCAACCCCCCCGCCGGCCCCCCCCCCCCCCCCAAAGCCAAAGCTGAGGGGATGGGGGCTGCTCAGCTCTGCCCCACACATGTGGGGCTCAGGGGCTGCTCCAGGTGCACAGGGGCAGAGCTGCCAACCCCATGGAGCTGTAAAGGGGGGTGGACTGGGATCAGTTGGGGGTCACTGGGGGGGAGGAGGTGTTGGGGTGGTTTGGGGACATGTGGGGCTTGGGGGCACTGGGATACAGGGAGATGCTGGGACGGGGAGGTGGGGCTGGGGTCATAGGGGGACACTGGGTGCTATGGAGAGGCCATTGATGGACACTGGGGGCACCAGTCACTATGAGGGGACACTGGTTGCTATGGGGTGATGGGTTAGGGTCCCTATGGGGCCGTGCTCACCCTCCTGGCCTCGCTCTGGTACTTCACAGCCTTCTTGGTGTCGGCCACAGCTCTCTCCACGAAGCCCACGGACTGGTCCATGTTGCTCTCGATGCGGTCGATCATGGAGCCCTGGGGGGGGCAGAGCTGAGGGGTCAGCACTGGCACTGCCCTCCCCCCCCGCCTGACCCCAGCAATGGAACCTGCTTGGGGCAGCGCTGAGCCCCTGGGGCCTCCTGTGCAGGGCATGGTGCGGGGGGGAGGAGCGAGCACATGTGGGGGTGAGCCCCG
>NDXB01019788.1:0-20433 GCA_002631895.1 Agapornis roseicollis | reverse complement strand
AAAAAAAAAAAAAAAAAAAAAAAAAAAAAAAAAAAAAAAAAAAAAAAAAAAAAAGAAAGAAAAAAGAAAGAAAAAAGAAACATAGTTCCCATACCACATGTAACTAAACTCTTCATGTATTTGCAGTGTATAGCATGTATCTCCAGCCTGTCATGTTTAAGACATTAATATTGTGTGAAGAACAAAACCTCTCCACTGAGGAGAAACTCTCCATTGATGAGGACATTGAGCACAAAAAACAAGACCTAACACACATGCAGAATAATCTCTTAATTAATAGTAAGTGTTCTTGGTATTAATATACATTTTGCTATCAAAAATGTATTATGGTAAATACCACAGTACATTTGGCTTTCTATAAAGCCTTTTCTGACTGCCTTCAGGGTTTTACACCATGATGTAAGTAGTTACTTCTTTAGGATAGAGCTACAACCATTTTCTGCTACTGATGTTTACCTACTTGTCCACATAATTTTAATGATGGGACGTTATAGCAAGAGAAAGCAAAGAAGAAAGAGCAAACAGGAGAACAATCCCAATGAAGCTGACAAAAGAGAATGCTTTTGTTATGCAACACAGTAAGCATGAAAGGAATTCTTCTCTTCTTTTGGACAACCTTAGGTCTTTTATCTCAAGAGCATCAGTTTAAATTCCATCACTGTTCCTAAAGAACATAATCTTAACTAGGAAAGGGTCACCAGCTGTCATTAGCAGCTACTGATACTGAAGCCACTTACAGTACCCAAAACAATGTTATATATGACATACTTAAAAATATATTAGTATTTATGTATTACTCTACTATAATATACTATATTCCTACATAGAAATATGCATGAAAAAACTACACAACAAAGTTTTTCTTCTTTTTTTTTAGATAGAAATCTGACCTGCAGAATGTAAAGGGACAAAACCAAGCTTCTCTTGACTTTTTTTCAAGAGAAACGAACACTTGTCAGTTAGATTGTATTGCCCAACTCAGAACACAAACTGCATCTACAACCTACTCCAACATTATCCTTGCATCCAAAGAACTCCTACTGAATTGTAAACTTCTAGATTAAGTTGTTGGTTATCTGTTTTACTTACCTGACTAATAAATAATCTAAATATGTAGGAAAAAACCCCCTCAATCCAAACAAACAAACAAAACGCACAAAAACCCCACACAAAACCCACACAGACAAAAAAACCTAAACCAAATAAAAACCAATCCAAAGAGAAACAAGCTACACCTTTGCCAGAAACAACAAAAAAGTACAATAAGAAAGCAGGAGAACTATCTCCTCCCTTATTTTAAGACACAACAGAACTACTACAGTTTCTGAAGGAAAAGGTTTGAAGTCTTAGAAAAATTCCAAAAAGGAATTCTAGGAATTCCTAAGAAAATTCCTAGAAGGAAGCATCTCCCACAGTTCAGAAAAAGCTTCCCAAATCACAGATACACAGATTTTATAAGAAGTCCTTCTCACTTCTTGTTGTGTATCTTAGGAAAGTAGTCATGCCATTCCACACTCTGAATGACTACATTTTGCTTACTGTAAAACCTCACACAGAACATAGGCAGATATATTTAAAACCACCAAAAATGTTATATTCCATACAACACTGATTTTAAGTTTACAGTAACTGATATTCTGATTAAACATTTGAAATACTGCATTAATCATATTTTTGGTTCAGGCATTCCTGGCCCTGCCCTTGATTGCTAAAGTCTTTTTGCTGGCAGTGAGGTAGGTCAGATTGGAGTGAAATATTCCAAACAATTCAGCCTGGGGAGTATCCTCCGGATTTGAGTTTTGACTTTAGTGACTGGGATTTTTTTTTTTTCCCTCAGTTTATGACCAATGTATTAAATCACAAAAAAAAAATCACACAATCACTCAGGTTGGAAGGGGCTGCTGGAGGTCATCCTAGTTGAACCTTCTGCTGAAATCAAGATCAATAGTGAATTCAGACCAGATTGCCCAGATTCTTGTCCAGTCAGATTCCAAAAACCTCCAAGGATGGAGATTTCACAACCTCAGTGGCTAAAACATCCCAATGCTTAACTTCATTCCAAAAGCATTTTTTCCTTATACTAAACTGTAACTTGCCATGTTTCAAGTTATCACCATTTCTACTTGTCCTCCTTCAATGCATCTTTGCAGAACTTATCTAGCTCTATTTTTCTGACAGCTTTGTAGTTATTGAACATTTGCTATTAGGTTCCCTCTAAGCCTTCTTTTCTCCAGATTGATGTCAAGATACACAATGTCCACTGAATTCCTCTCATCCATAAGCTAGGTGCTTCATCACAGAAAGCAATCAGGTTGGTCAGGTATAACTTATCTTTTTGGTAAATCCATGTTGGCTATTTCCAGTCATCTTCTTCACCTTCTTCTGGGCACATGATTTTCATGTGCCCAGAAATGGCTGCCTAGAGGACTCATGCCATTTTTCCCAAGGACCAAAAGGCTAGCATGCTAGCATGCACCCTTACATTACCCTTCTTCTCTTCTTCCAAGAATCAGAGACTTTCCTCAGTTTCCAGGTTGACACAACTCTCTCCTGGTGACAGACAGCTCTCTCATCACCTAAATATACCAGTCTGCTCTCCTGAATTCTGTGGTGTGAAGCTGCTTGTTTTTATAAATGACAGCATCACCTTTTCTTCTTCCTTGTCTTTCTAATAAGCTGATATTCACCATCCATACTAGATATCCAGCCACCCGACACAAAATAGTCTTGCTCTCCTCCTTTCTAACCAACAGGTAAGATGAACAAAAAGAGATGACAGTATCATGTTTTTAATTCTGTGTTTAAGAACTTTGGCTTGATTAGCAAAGATGATGATAACTTCTAGTTGCCTGTCATCAATTTAAGTTCCAGTAGTACAGTATTTGTAAGAAAGAACAAACAAAACCCCCATTCCTCCTGCCTTCACACGAAAGCCCCATTAAACTTTGGAATCTAGATACAGCCCTAGACATCTAAAAAGCATTGCCATGTGTAAACTGTAGCATGCATTATTTATTCTCTATTTTATTTACTGTGAAAGACTGACACCATTGAACTAAAAGCAAAACTACTTACAGAGAACAAAAGTACAGTTCTGGGGCTGGGGTGGATGGAAAATCTAAACAGTCTATTAGAAGGATGATCTATTTAATCAATTCCTTTTCTCTAAGCAGTCTTTTAAATCAACAAGAATCAACTATATTTAAGCTATAACACTTCAGATGTAACATTCTGGAAAAGTCAGCAATGTTTGATACCACCTTAAGTTACTTATACACAATGAAGAGCTATGTTGGGATTTAATTTTGTTGTTGTTGCTTTATTTTTATTTTTTAAAATTTAATTGCAAATTGAAAAACACATAGACCTGCTAGGTTTCAAAAATTACAGGTCATTAAGCTATGTCATCTAATCAATTTCTAAAAAGAAATTGTACAATTGTATACACTGACCACAAAAGGCAAATGGATTCATACAGATAAATATTCAAAGTTCTAAATCTATAGTGAAACCAACAAAAATAGATCTATACTTATGCTTTTCTAAAGCAACACAAAAAGGAAGAAAACTCAGTATTTTTGGCTGATTTTTGGAGACAGCAGGGGTGGGTTGGTTGGTTGGGGGATTTTTTGAGTTTTTTTCTTGCTTGGAAGTTTTTTGAGGTTTTTGTATTGTTTGTTTTGTCCATTCACTTTCCGATCTAGACGATCAACACTTAAAAATACAAAATTATGAGAAATATTCTTTGAGAAACCAACCTTGAACTTTGTAACAGGGTCAGTCTTTTTTTGGAAGCAAAAGAACAGAGCACTAATTGAAAAATGAAACATGAAGTTGGGGACAATGTTAGAAAAAAATATTCAAGTCAAATTTGTCCTTCAGCTGAAACTTTTATTTCCTTCAGCTGAAGTTGTACATGGATACGCAAAGAACATTCCAGCTATAGAAAGTCATCAACAAGGAAGGAACTGAAAAAAGAAACCTGCTAGCAACTTCTCTCCTGCCGAAATGAGAAACAAAGATTTAACATACATGAAATATAATTTTTGTCTTCGAGTCTTTCCTTTTTCCTTTGTCTGAAAACTGTACTTCAGCCCAAGAGTTGCACATGCACACCTTTGAGGCAGTGACTGATTTTTCCACCTAACACTCATTCACTCTCAGAACCTTTTTCAATTTGTCATGAATTTGTTTCTAGAAAACACTATTCCCCTCTTCACCCTTCCTTTTCCTTGTAATGATGCTAAAACCATGGTTCTTATCTTTCAACTTTTTTCTCTGGACAACAGTTACTCCACAGCTCCTTTTTTTTTTTTTTAAATCTAATCAATTTATAACACAAAAAAAAAAAAAAACACACAAAAAAAAAAAAAAACACACAAAAAAAAAAAAAAACACACAAAAAAAAAAAAAAACACACAAAAAAAAAAAAAAACACACAAAAAAAAAAAAAAACACACAAAAAAAAAAAAAAACACACAAAAAAAAAAAAAAACACACAAAAAAAAAAAAAAACACACAAAAAAAAAAAAAAACAAAAAACCCCAAAAAAAAAACCAAACCCACCAACAAACCAAACAAAACAAAACCCAAGAATAAGAAAAGAACATCAACTAAACAAAAACAAACTGCAAAAACCCCACAGGAGAGGATGGGAAGAACGAGCAGAGATTACACTTTTTTCCCCACAAAATCAAGACTAGGACAAAACAGTAACAGTATATACCCTACTGTTGCTGAAAATACGGAGAGGGAGAAGCAAAGGAATTCTAAAATGGACACAAATATCAATTCCTCTAAGCCTGCAAGCTAAGACCATACATATGCCACTCCTTGGAGAGTCCCTCCATCCTTTTCTACAAGCCAGCTGGCAGGGGTGCAGAAAAAAACTCACACTCTCTTTGTTGTATAAAATAAATTAAAATGTAAATAGTTTTTTTAAAGGCTGTAGCATTAGGACTGAATATGACTGAAAGCCGTAGCTGTATTTTAACTTTGTTTGAAACTTCTTGGAATCGTACACTAC
This sequence comes from Agapornis roseicollis, assembly GCA_002631895.1. Classification (NCBI taxonomy): domain Eukaryota; kingdom Metazoa; phylum Chordata; class Aves; order Psittaciformes; family Psittacidae; genus Agapornis; species Agapornis roseicollis. The sequence continues at coordinate 15,407 of NDXB01019788.1, read as the reverse complement.
GTCAGACCTCCCACAAATTGGCCAATCCAAATGAGAAAAATCACGATTAAGACACGTTCTTGTTCTGAGCAGCTCCCCTCTTCAAAGGGGAACAAACATTGCTTACAGTAAGGCTCTTGGCTGAAAGTCTTTTCAAAATGTGAAAGCAAATACTGCTGGAAAATAGCCTTCCTCAACTGGATACATACAGGTTTATTAAGCATATGTAAAAGGTATTTAAAGGACTGGAAGCCACATTAGAAAGCTAAAGTAATACAGCAGAGATTAAAAATACAACATATCAGGAAAACTAATAAAGAATTGATTCTTAAATAAATACTGTTGGATTTCTGTTGTGCAATGGAAGATTCATCAGCTGTGGCAGTGATTGGTACACGATAAGATAATTTAACTGGAGGTGACAGAATTGGAACGTGTTGAAAGTTTATTAAATACTGTCATAGAAATTGCAACATGTTTCAAAGAGTTTCTATTTTTATTTAATAAACATTCAGTTCTCAAAATAATGTGCAAGTAAGGACAGACAACCTTGATGTTGATGAAGGGGACAAGCGCCACAAGACTCTCACACATGAGAACCATCTCATGAAAATATTGTGCAAAATACGAGAAATCTTCAGACTACTTCTGTAGTCATTTTTACAGAATAGCCACAATCTTCTCCTTCTCCCTTCATGTGAGAGGTCTAGTGCATTTTTAGGTGAATAATAAACCCCTGAATATTTTCCCTCTGTTAACACTGCCACTGTATTTTTATTAAATAACAGTATAGGATATCTAAGACCTGCTTAAACTAGCTTAAAACAATAACATATCAGAACCAAAATATTATCTGTCTAGAAATATATTTAAGCAATAGGTTTATTTTTAAGGAACAGCATAGGACTAGTAAAATCTGTTTTATCTCAACATCTTTTGGGTTTCAGAACAGATGTTCTAGTTTTCATTAGTATCAGTTTTCTTTAAATGATAAAACTTTAGCCAAGAACAGTAAAAAAGAGTTTTTAGTAGTTTCAGTACATGATTATTTTAAATGTCACACACTGTTCTGGACCTTTTAAGTCTTTGATGAGGAAAAAAATGATGCAAGTCTCAGCAGTAAAACATTTTTTATTTGGCTGGGGTTTATTTTTACAGTAACAGTGAAGTAACTAAAAGTAATTAGTGTCACTCTGGTTATCTATAAGCAGAATCAAAGACAATCAATGTCACATTATACACTAGAAAACTCTGCTGAACTTATAAACATATTTTATTCCAAATAAAAAAAGAGGGAACAGCAATCTAGTTATGTTGTTCTATAATTAGAGCTTTTGCCTTCCCTTATCTCCTCCATCCCCTAAACATTATTTTATCCCTTAAAGTTTTTGCTAATCAGATGGTAGTTTTCAAAGCCTTGCTGATATAAAGTTGCTATATTTATACTCTATTGTGAACACTGCAATAACTAATATGTTACCACTGTAACTGCTTTCCCACTATCAGGAAATATATAAGAATGACCTGTTACCAACCTTTCCATTTGTTTACAACACTAGTTATTTGTTGAAATTAAGATGCTATGCATTTTGCCTACATATGAAATTTGGGCAGTTTACTCAAGCAAAAAAATGCCTACATATTAAAGGAATAATTAATAAGGATGTTTCTGAGTTAACAGAGAATGAATGAATAAATTTAACTTTGACACGTAAGTCACAGTTTTTCTTAGTTATATTAAGTTCCACTGTATGAATTGGATTAGAAAACATTTATACAAATAAAGTTGTTCGATACTTGACAAATTATGTTTCGACTGATCAGACTGTTCTAACACCAAGCATGGACTTTATTAAATAAAATTATTACAGATTGAAGAAGTAAATTTAAAGGCGTTTAAGTAACAGGTTAATTAAGCAATAAAATTTTCACCAATGTGTATTTCAGCTGTATTCTGCAACTATTTGTAGTTTATTAATAAACTATGAACCAAATAAGATGATACAGCACTTAAAGGGCAATGAAGGGATAATTCTTCAAAACTGTTCCAAAATATCATCCTAATATTTCTCCAATGTGTCTTATTTCTCCCATGTATATAAACATGAAATACAAAAATGCTGTTAAAAGGATTGAATAATTCTGACTAATACTAGCTAAGATTTAGTATTTTGATAGTGAGCAATGGTCAAGGACTCAATACTTACACTCTCAGAGATGCCTTACATTGAACACAAACAGGACTTAAATAGATCCAGAGACATGGAGTTGCCTTAGCACTGTTCCCCACATTTTTTAAGAAAGTGCATGCCAAGTAACAAGTAACTGATTTAGAAGCATTGCCTTAACAGTACAATTATCCAAGCTGTACTAAAAAATAAGAAAACCATGTAGAGTAGATTTTGCACACTTTCATTTCCCCTCCAAGAGTCCAACAAGATACTGTTTCTACAAAACTGGATCTAGTGAAAATCTTGATGATCAACAACCTTGGTGGTGAAGAACTCCAGTTTATCAGTGTGAAATATATTTGGGATTTCACAACCATCTCAGTTAGAATTTCCATCTTAAATGGAAAAAAGACAATGTATCATCCTGAACACGCTGTGAATATGCAAATAGAGATGAGCAGTAGTTGTGATGGACTTGTGACACACTGAGCATAAATTAGTCAATGCATTCAAATAAATCTAGGATATACTGGTATAAGACAGGTCAGGCCAGCTAAAAGTAGTCAGGATAGGAATGTTGGTGCCAAAAAATATTTTTACTTTCACATACTTACACAGTAGAAAAATGAAAGTCGTCTAAGCACAATTTCTGGCATACCCTTAAAATCAGAGAGCCAAAGGAGGCACATAACTGTAAAAGAATAAATTCTAGGCACACTACATGACTGTAACTGAATACTACATTACAAAGCAAATTAGACATTGAAAGCTGTTAAGCAACAGCTCAATAGTGTAATAGAGGCATGCTTGAATACAGTATGTTTTTAAAACAAAATTAGCATGTCATATTTAATCTTCTAATCAATCATTCTGAAACAAGACAATAAATTCATTAAAAAAGATTTTAAGAAGAAAACATAAATGCAAGGGACAATAAGACCATAATCTTTTCCTTCTTTTTCTTTTTTCCCTAGGACAAAAAAAAACCAGAAGTTATTTTGGTTATTTTGTGGAAAAATAATTTAGAGGAAAGATGACATCAAAACTGGGGGAAAAATAGGCAAAAAGATAAGCAGCTGTGAAATTATGAATAAAATAGAGAATTGAATAAGAAGAAGTGTCTGAAAGAAGAGTACATAGAGTAACATAAAAAAAAATTAAAAGGTGAAGAAATAAGTGTGAGGTATCCGGCACACATCTGAGAAAGAGTTGGGCAAGGGATTGTTGACACATCCATCAATGCCTTTAATTCAGCAAAAAGATGCATTGCTATCTGTGAAAGTGCCTTTCCTGAAATCCCCTATTTTCAGTGTTCCATAATTTTAAACCCTGACTTGTGAAGTTTTCTGAAAATTCATTTATAAATCTAGTTGCAGGTACTGTAGGTAACATTTTTCACACCTATTTTTCATTATTAGCATTCTGTCTCCTCTATGTCTGCACCTAAAACCAACCTAAATATTTTCTTAGAAGATGGTATTTAACAGGATGTAAGTCATATATTAGTTTTGCAAGAAAACATACATTTTCTAGTACTGTAGCCACAAAAAGCGCCTACCTCCAAGACCCATTTCCAATCTTCTGCAGCACACCTTTTCCAGAATCTTAAATGCACTCTTCTGGAAGGAAAGGCCAGGAGGCAATGACAAGGTGTTGCCATTTATGCAAGAGAGGAGTTGGAATGCATGAAGCTCTGCTTTGGGGTAGGTGATCAGTGAAGAACCTACAGGTCAGGATTAGCAGGCAGACCAGCATAGTGGACATTGCTGCATCTGTCGGCTGTAGACCAGATGGTCAACAGGAAGGTGATGTAGACGAGGCCACCTTCAGACAACAGGAAGAAGCCTCACATTCGCAGGCCCTGGTGCTCATGAGGGATGTTATCCACCCCAGTATTTTTTTGAGGAGCAATACAACAATCCAGGAGATTCCTGAGGCACATTGACAACAATGTCCTAGCACATGCAGGAGCAATCTCTAAGGCACTCTGTTGGACCTGATACTTAAAAACATGAAAGGGCTGTCTGGGAGTGTGAAGATTAGTGGCATTCTGCCTTGGCTGCATTGATCATGAGATGGTGGGGCTCAGGATAGGGGAAGGACGAGGACAAAAAGCAGGATCACAATGCTGGACTCTACGAGGAGGCTCCAGCCTCTTTGGGAGTATGCTTGGAAAAATCCCACAGGCAATCCCTAGAAAGAGGGATCCAAGAAAGTTGATTGCTATTCAAGGATTAACAGTGACAAGCTCAAGAACAGCTCATTGTGACAAGCAGGAAATCAAACAAATGCAGCAAAAATCCTGCATGGATGAACAAAAAGCTCCTCACTAAACTCTGGCAATAAAGAAGTGTACAGGAGGTGGAAGCCAAAGCAGGTGACCCAGTAGGATCATAGAGCTGCTCTCTAAGTTTGTAGGGATGCGGTTAGGAAAACCTTGCATATAGACTACGCATTTTTGCTGTTTACACAATCCAGATATGTCAGTCATCCCTGTATCTCCAGAGGCAGCTCAAGAAGAGAAAAATCTTTCTCAACCTCTGTTTGAGTCCAGGCTTTCAACCCTCCTTCTGCAGTCTGACCTTAAGGTGAAATTATTTAAAAACTAATTGAAATTGTAGCATAAAACAAGCTACAGCTATAGGGTTGTGGGGTTTTTTTGCTATAAGCATTCTTGCACACTGTGAAGTTTCAGTAAAGGAAAACAGTAATTTTTTTCTTAAATTTATATAAAGATGTTGGGGGAGAAGTATCTCAGAAAGGCATGCTTTATTCCTTCCTTTCACTTACCAAGTTCACAGATTTGTGGTAGTAAACACATCAAGGTATACTTAACTTGCAATTAGAAATAAATCTGTCAGCACTTGTTTCATCAGCTTCTCTGGAATGGAGATAACCTTTGCAGCCAAAATGATACAAAATTAATTTCAAAGGTGAGCTACAGTTTGAAGAAAGAAAAATTACTCATGTTGTACTTTATTTACAGTTCAGTATAATGGCAAAAGACAAATTCTTGGATGTTATTCCACCACTATCATTATTTTTTCCCCCAAGATCTGCCCTCTCCAATGGAAAAATTGGGATTTTTTTATCAAAGCAGGCCAAAGACATAGCTGTTTACATGGGGGTATGCTGTACTTACTGAAGTACCAACACACAGGAACATTTCTTCCAGATAAAGTTATATCTACCAATACAGGATACAAAATTTAGTCACTATATGGGGAACTAGTATTAGGAAATGTGATCATTTCACCCTGTGTCCTGGGTTCAGCAGTTGCAGTCAGTTTTTCTTCTCCTTAGTAACTGGTGTTTTGACTTAACCCGGGAACAAGGCTGATAAGGCCGATGTTTTTGGTTGTTGCTGAGCGATGTTTGCCCTGACCAAGGACTTTGTGAGCCTCATGCTCTGCCAGGGAGGAGGGGAAGCCAGGAGGAAGGAGGGACAGGATTGTACTGACAGGACCAAACTGACCAAAGAGGTATTCCATACCATAGCACGTCATGCCCAGGAGGTAACTGGGGGTGTTCCGGAAGGCCTAGTTCTCTCGGGGTGGTTGGAAGAGGTGGTCGGTCAGCACTCGGTTGGTGGGGTGTCGTGAGTTATCTCTCGGTGGTTGATGGGATGCTGTATTCTTTTCCTTTATCGTTATTATTATTGGTGGTAGCAGCAGTGATTTGTGTTATACCTTAGTTACTAAATTGTTCTTATCTCAACCTGTGGGAGTTGCATTCTTTTGATTCTCCCCCCATCTCTCTGGAAGTAGGGGAGGGCAAGAAAGGGGGATTGAGTGATTGAACAAGCCGTGTGGTTGGTTGGGTTTAAATCACGACACCCTGTCACATTAACAGCAAGTGCTTCCAAGAGCTTGTTTTGCTAGACATCCAACTGCAAGACTGCTTCTTGAAATTACTTTTGAAAAATGAATGTTTATACAAAGTCATTGCTTATGTATATTAAAAGCACAATACAGGGGTCTTCCAAAACAGGAAGCTTTCTCTCTAAGATCATCTGTGCTTATTCCAAGTACGTACACTCTGACACCTCCGTACTGTCAACATGAACAGGCCTATTGTCCAAGGAAGATATTAATTTCAGATTTCTGTCATGTCCTCAGGTTTCAGCCACTGAGACTTCTCACAATATGGACAGCTAATGGATCACACATTGTAGGTCTGGTGCTGGCTAGAAATGGACAGTGTTCATGTACCAACAACAAAACAGAAGCTGGGGAAGTTAAGAGATCCCAGTGTGTTCTCAAACGCTGGGAAGTATCCATATTACAGGTAAAATTATATTTCCCATTTGTCAGCACTGGATAAAAAAGGAAGATGCGAAGACGGAAGGCACAGAAGGGCTGAGTTTATCTGTTAGGTAAGGAAGGTCAGTGGAGAAATAGAGAAAAAGAGGGGGCAAAAATACAGTGATACAGGGAACTAAGAAGGAAGAGGTGCCTTAGAAAAGGCTTTAAACCAGAAGAGTTACCCCTTACTCATAATCAACTGTGTCCTATGCACACCATTCATTCTGTGTCCAGATCAGTGTCATATGGTATCACCATTATAGAACAAGGTCCCTTACAAGAAGTATGAGCCCTTAGACAAAATCATATTGGGAAGTTGGGACTGTTTAGCCTGGAGAAGAGAAGGCTGCATGGAGACCTCATAGCAGCCTTCCAGTATCTGAAGGGGGCCCATATGGATGCTGCGGAGGGACTCTTCATTAGGGACTGTAGTGACAGGACGATGGGTGACAGGTTAAAACTTAAACAGGGGAGGTTTAGATTGTATATAAGGAAGAAATTCTTTCCTATTAGGGTGGTGAGGCACTAGAATGGGTTACCCAAGGAAGTTGTGAATGCTCCATCCCTGGCAGTGTTCAAGGCCAGGCTGGATGAAGCCTTGGGTGGCATGGTTTAGTGTGGGGTGTCCCTGCTTATGGCAGGGGGGTTTGAACTAGATGATGTTAAGGTCCTTTCCAACCCTAACTATTCTATGATTCTATTCTAATAGTGGGGAAGGGTGATACCTATGATTAACTTCCCACTCCTTAATCTGTATTAGTACTCCTCCCCCTCTTGGAGCACTATTGATCTGTCAGTCCTCAGAATGCAGCTCTCCAAAGCTGCTTTACCCTTCTGAGAAACTAACATGCCTACTTACTTCCAGAACAATTTCTGTCATCATTGCAAAACTGAATTTTGTCATCATAAAGACATAAATTAGTCAGCTTGCTTCTTGTTCTTGGAATTGCAAAACTGTAATGCCAACTCTTCTCCAAGAGTTTTCATTATAGGAAGTTCAGCTTCTAACAACTAGAGCTAGTATTTACTTATTCAGCCATTCAGCTCTTAAGGTACATTATGAAATATTAAGAAAATTAAATTCTCAAAGCAAGAAACCATGGAGGTGGGGGCAGTAGTTAGGACACAACATTAAATACTAAAAGAGGAAAAAAAGAAATCAAAAGGATCCATACACATTAAATCAGGCATCAACACATTAAATCGCATTATTTAACATTCCTTTTTCAAAGCTTTATGAATTGCAGAAAAACAGTACTAATAAAAGGTATCTGATAGTCAAGTTTCATGAAAGTAATTTTGAACTGTCAGCTCTCAGAAGACTCATTTTTTCTCTGATTACTCAGATTACAGAAGAAAGTGAATGATAACTCACTTTCTTCTCTGACTTGATTCTGGCTATATCCAGAAGACAAGAAGAGGAAGTACAAGAGCTTTTCTATAAAGTCAGTTAAAGGTTATTTCCTTTTCATTGCCATTCCTGAAATGCTGCAGTACCTGACTCAAAGAGGTATGATTCAGGCAGACTGATCCTTGCAAGCCTCAGTAACATATCCACTACTTAAATACTTCCACTTGAAGAACATTGTGAAAGTGGTAAAAAATAATACCCACTAAATCTATTGTCAAGAGTTTATGATGATCATTAACTTTAGCCAGTATGATATTCCATGAATCAGAAGGTTTTTAAGCAAAACTTATTTTTATAACATAGCTAAGCAAACACTTCTTCCACTGAGTAGGATGTTACACACATAAGAAAAAAAATTAGATGAGCATAAATTCTAGGAAGTACAGCAGGCAGAAATTCAATGCAAATTATCATAGCAATCCTTAAGTACAAATGGGAAACAATGAGTAGCTACATAAAAAACTCCAACCTCCACTGCTGCAGAAAAATTAAGCGAAGGTGAATTACCAACAAGAAACTTCTGAAGCACTGTTAGTCTATAATATTTAGTTTGCCTGCTATAACAGTGGATGAAGACAGAAAACTTCAGTGAAAAATCTGTCTTGTATGTGGGACAAACATTGGGGTTTGTAATGGAAGCAGTTTTAATTCCATTGTCTAGCATCTAGTTATACTGTACAGTTTTTATTATGCAATACAAACTATTCCATACTTGTTTCAGATAATACTTTACAAATATCCACCTAGTTTTAGCTATATATAACATAACCACACTAGAACATGCTCTGTCACACTGTTAAACACACGTCTCCTGTGCAGTGTTTTTTTCATCAGTTATGCAAAATACGTCATAATAAAGATGAGTGATTTGAGTTACAATAATGTACTTACAAGCGAGCTGTTAAACCTATGTTCCTGCTAATGTCAAAAGTCAGCCTCTGATCTAAAGACCTTAGAAATTTTTTAAATAAACAAGTCTTTGGAGCAGACGTGTAGGTACTTGAGAGTATATGCCAGATATAAGTACACTCTATACAAAACCCTCCTGAAAAAAATAATATACAACAAGAAATAAATTACCTGGAGTGTATTGTAGTGATCTTGATGTGAAACTACTTTTTCTTTTTTTTCCTTCAAGAAATCCATTTCTAGAATACTGTGTTTTTCCAATAAATGTTCTAATTCCTGTAAAGTTTACAAAATAAAATGTGAAGTTACAAACACATGTGAGTTGTGAGAATCAGCTGATCATTCCAACAAATTTCATTTCTGAAGACTATAATATTTGTTATCATAATATACACAGAGTTAAAGGGTTGTAGAAGAAAACGGCAGGTTTTAAATGAAGGCAATGTTTTCAAGAAGTACAAAGTACACAGAATCAAAGGCACATTCTATAAGAAGCAGCTAAGGTCACTGGGTTTGTCTAGTGTGGAGAAAAAGCGATTGAGGGCTGGCCTCATCATTCTCTGCAGCTTCCTGAGGAGGGAAAGTGGAGAGGGAGGTGCTGGTCTCTTCTCCCCAGGATCCAGCGTCAGGGCACATGGACATGGTTCAAAGCTGTGACAGGAGAAGTTCAGACATGACATTAGGAAGCACTTCTTTACTTAGAGGGTGGTCAAAAACAAGAATTGGCTTCCTAGAGGGGTGGTCGATGTCCCAAGCCTGTCAGTGTTTAAGAAGCATTTGGATACCATCCTTAATGCCATGCTTCAACTTTTGGTCAGCACTAAAGTGCTCAGTTGGATCAGATGATTGTTGTAGGCCCCTTCCAGCTGTAGCTATTCTGTTGTAATTATTTCGATATTTTTAATCACTTGTTCTGTCATTCTGCATTTGAAAAAAGCCATATTAAATGCACTGTTAACAAACGGCTCACTAGAACGACAGAAATCCCATTACATACAGCCCTACTGAGCTCTACCTATATCTCCAAATGATAACAATTTTAGAAATACTCTGTGATCTTGCAGAGAGCCAGTCTAGAAAGCCTGCCCACCATAAAGCAAGAGAGGAAGGAGAACAACACTGACAGCAAACTTCAAAATTGTTTGCTATACAAACTGCTGAAGATTTTTATTTTTAACTCAATGCAGCTGCTCTATCAGGAGCTCCCAGGAAAAAAAAAACAACCAAACAAACAAAAACAAAAACAGAAGTGTCCTGTGTTATATTCATAAGGATAGGAAAACAGACTATGAACTTCACTGACCATACACTTCCAAAACATGGGGAATCACTATACCTTCTAACCACTTGTCTACATGACAAAAAATATATCTTTTTTTTTTTTTTAATTTTCCTTCTTTCCTTTCCTTTCCAGAAAAAGTTTCTAAAGGAGAACCTGAACCTTTAGAAAATTTCAGCCTAAAATAGACACCAGACATGGGAGGAGGATGGGGAGGGGAGAGTATTTTGGCTAAATTTGGACGATTTCTCTGGAATTGGAATAATTTCTACATAAAATGCACTGTGAATCTTTACCATCTACGTATATATTTAAATCCTATATAAATGCTAAACATTTTTGTTAAAAAACTATTCATACCTTTTTGATTTTTAATTTTTCTTCTTCAGCAGTGCAAAGCTTGATTTTTAGGTTTGCAAGAGCTTGATGAAGGTAGTTCTTTGGTTCATTTGTTCTGTGTGTCTCAGCATCAACTAAAGCAGTGGTTGATGTAACGGAAGTCTTGTCTTCGATTACATTCAAAGACACAACTGGAATATCTGCTTGAATCTAATTCACACAAGAAAAAAAGAAAAAAAAAAAGTAAAGGAAATTATAAAGGAAATCTAACATTCCAGTCAAGTCAAACTTCATTCCCAGACGACTTTACAGAACTTACAAACTGCAAATACTAGGGTTACTTTTTTAAAACCACACTGTTCTGAAATCGACCATGCACACTTTTTTACGTAGGATGTGGTTGCCAAAAAGAAAGCTCCAAAAATGGGACAGTAGCTAGCAATTCTAGATGGATTCACATCAATTCTCAACTGCTTTTAAATCAGACTTTAGGAGAAGGCTTCAAGAAGGAGGATGGCACAGATGCGTCACTTTCCAATGAGGCCAAAATACTCAAAAGAGGTGAAAACAGACAAAAGTGAAACTGAATCACCTGTTTGAAAGCATCACACTTATGTGGAAATAAACTCTCCTTGGATTAGTCACTCCATGTTTTCACCCAGTGCAGACTGCAAATAGTAGTCACAGAAAAGGAATAGAAACTTTTTGTACTAAAATAAATCTCATCTTGAAGCTAGACCAACAGAATAACTGGGACATAGCTACAACATTTATCTAATGCTATTTCAGTGAACTGTAGAAGTACTAAAACTGCAATGGGGGCTTCTAGAATACACAACCCTAAAGAGACGAAACATCAGTAATAAGCCCGTAGCTTCTGCAAAGCACAAAAATAAACAAAATGAGGTTTAAAACATTTTTGTGGTATAATTAACAAAAGTCAAAGCCTCCCCCCACCCATTAAAAGATGGCCGAGGGATGGGGGAGAAGGAACAAATATTGGTTTTTATCACAGCAAAAGAACTTGAAAGGATCAAGCTTGTAAATTAATTTCAGCTGCCACTTTTTTAACATCAATTTGAAAACCAAAAGCATTTGAGATTTGGAGAGTGGTGGTGACAGGAAAAATCTCATTGTATTTATTAAAAGAAGTTTAACTCCTTTACTTTAACACCTTTTATTTCAAACAGACATTCAAATAATAGATTAAAAAAAGCCCAAACAAAAATAGCTGAGATCTTGACTGTCCATGGATATATAAGGTCCAGTAGGCAAAGCAGCCAGAAAGAAAACTGCAATTTTTGCTCTGAATTCCCATTCTGTAAGAAGCAGAGAAACTAGATATGCCAATTCTGCTTTGGAGAACTACTGAAGATCAGAGTCGGGCACTGCCAAAACCTGTCATGTTTGAACCTGAAACATTGATATTTTTTCTAACACGAAACCTCAAGAGGCTCTGGAGATACAATTATAGAACGCAGTTCTAACATCCTCCTATAACAGGTTTAAATATTTTAATTTTATGTCCATTGTTTTCCTTTAGTTTTATCCAAAAGCGGAAAGTGTGATCTCCATTTTAAAATAATGTTGAAGGACCTCCTCTTCACTCCTGCGTTAAGAAGAGAGTTTATGGAACTATGAGTCTGTCAGTAGAGCTGACCAGAACAAAATGAGAAAAACTGAAACATAGCCTAAAATTATAATTTGCACATATACTTATTTACAAGTAACAAAATGCATTTCTTATTTTCAGTAAGATTGCCTAACCAAATTATTTTTAGCTTAAAAAAAGAAAACCTAGGCCTTAGTATTCTGGAATATCCAAAGTGCGCTTTCCAGAGAACACACAAGCTAAAGTAGCTGGCCTAGCTCAAACAAGAAAGAGTACAGGTTATCCACATTTCACTGTTAGCCAAAATCAAGGTTAAGGTCTGTTGTTTCTTTTGATCATCCTGCCAGTAATAGAAATTTACTTATCAAAACATTGTCAGAGAGGCAGATGAAGAGCTTTCAACACAGAAAATGACCCTGGCTGGCATCAGTCAAGAGAGAAAACAAACACTCCCTCCCTCTCAAGAGAAAAAAAATCGAACTTTCAGATTTCTAAGAAATTTCCTCTGGTATCATTTGCATTTGGGCACATGTTCTCTTCACTTTTTATAGGCTTTCCCTGTAACATTAGGCTGGGAACAGATACAAACCAGTAACTAACTCACTACTAAGACTGAACTACTGGAGCTGTACTAACCACAGTCTTTCTGAAGGTGTGAAAGCACAGATACTGCTTAAAAGAAAACCAGTAAGAGTCAGTTCAAGCAAAAGAAGTATTTGTACAAGCTTTTTTAAATAGTACTAGATAAATGCTTGTAAATGGTCAGACTATGGAAATCTGACTTAATTGTGAAGAATAAGAAACCAAGTAAGTGCTGAAAATGAGAGGATTGCAAACTGCCAAAAATACTGATTGGTTCAGAGAAAGACAAGAACACTTTCTAACTCAGGCACAGACCACCATGCATCCCAAAACAAGGAATTTTACAATCAATAAACTTGTTTAAATAGATGTCACTGCAATCAGTGGCAATAAAAATTCACTTGAAAGGATAAATCTATTTAATTCTCATCCATGGAAATCTAGCTTTCATGTGCTAATCTCCACACAGAAAGTATTTTTCCCTCCCTTGCTCATCTGTTTAGTTACAAATAAAACACTTTCACCCCCACCAAAGAAGCTAAGATCAGTTCTCAGCAGTATTGCAGCCACTAAGAGAGATCAAGACCACATAACTAGGACTCTGTCAGATCACAAAAAAACCCCAACTTTAAATGTAATGGGGGAGGAGGAGAGGTAAAATATAGTAATACAAATAAAATTAATTTCATAATAATTAAGTAAATATCAAAAGTTAATCCTTTAGACCTAAAACACCTTGAGAAAACATACAAGTATGACATCTATGTACAGCCATAATCGCTACAACTTTACCAATAATGTAGTCTTTTTAGAGAATCTTCCTGCTATTGCTTCCTAATTTCATGCCTAGCAGTATCAGCATGCCTTTAACTTTTAGTAACTTTAACACAGATCCTCTTGCAGTCTATACCAAACTACTATGGTGCCTTGCCATTATAGGATTTAAACATAATCTAAAATCATTTTACTTCAAAGTCTGTACTACAAGACACCAAAGATCTTTTGGTCTTAAAGGGCAACTCTTGCACAGAAAAGATACAATGCTAAGATATTTAATACATACTGTTCCCCTACTGAAACACAAAAATTGTGGTTTTACCTCTTCTTCAGGAACAGCAGGGTTTGTAACATTGGTAGCTGTTTTAATAGCACTTGCCACATTATCACTTGATAAGCCGAATGAGTCAGAAGGAACCAGGCAGGAAGACTGCACTGAGTGCTCCAGAAGAACATCAGGAGATATATGGACTTCAGATACTAGTGCAAGAAATAAAAACAGAACATAGAATACAGAACAAGGAAGCATTAAAAAAATACTTTTAGTTCTGAAATCTATACCTACCAAAATCCATCACACTAGTAAAAAGTATAGTCATATTAATATAAGGTTATGTACCTCTTACAATCTACTTGTGCAGTTCATGTAATTTTGAGTACCATAAACTTAAGGACATTTGAAACTGTACAGACAGACTAAATTTAGACTTGTAACTTACACAGAGGTTTTCCATGAACCCTACTATCAAAAGCAACAATTTTAACATTTGTCTTCTTGCATTCACATAACCTTTCAGCTTCAGCAAGATCTTTGATCAGTTTAGGTCAACTGTAAAAAGGTATTTAAAATTTCCTAAGGTTAGGAATTTTAAAGGTAAAAATCCTCAACTGTCTATGAAAACATATACAAACAGCTTACCAAGACACATGATAAAAGCAGGTTTACATTTTATAAGAGTTCAAAAGATAAAGTAAATAACTCTTTCTCTAATAAAACTTAAGTGTAATTAATACTGAAGTGAGAGCTCTTCTACAGCAACTTCCAGTTATGTCATATAAATCCTGAATAGTGGATCATTATTACTAACTCAGCACAACAGAAATTTGAGCACTTTTATAAAAGATTCAGACAGAAAATACATAAAAAGAACAGAGAAGAGAAAACTTTCACACATTTTGGCCCCTTCAGGAACCATAGAGGGCAGGAGGGCCCAAGACTGTCGATTGATATTCCCTGGGTGGAGTACCCCGACGACTGGAAAAAGGGAAATATAACCCCCATTTTCAAGAAGGGGAAAATGAATGACCCAGGGAACTACAGACCAAACAATCTCACCTCTGTGCCTGGCAAAATCTTGGAGCAGATTCTCCTGCAAGGCATGCTAAGGCACATGAAATACAACAAGGTGCTTGGTGGTAGCCAGCACGGCTTCACTAAGGGGAAATCCTGCCTGACCAATTTGGTGGCCTTCTATGATGGGGCTACGGAACTGATGGACAGGGGTAGAGCAGTTGACATCATCTACCTGGACATGTGCAAAGCGTTCGACACTGTCCCACACAAAATCACAGAATCCTAAGGGTTGGAAGGGACCTCGAAAGATCATCTAGTCAAACCCCCCTGCGAGAGCAGGGTAACCTAAATTACATCACACAGGAACTTGTCCAGGCAGGCCTTGAGTATCTCCAACATAGGAGAGTCCACAACCCCCCTGGGCAACCTGTTCCAGTGCTCTGTCACACGACATCCTTGTCTCTAAACTGGAGAAACATCAATTTGACAGGTGGACCACTCAGTGGATAAAGAGCTGGTTGGATGGCAGCATGGAAAGAGTTGTGGTCAATGGCTCAGTGTCTGGCTGGAGGCCAGTGACAAGTGATGTCCCTCAGGGATTGGTGTTGGGACTGGTCTTGTTCAACATCTTTGTTGCTGACATGGACAGTAGGATTGAATGCACCCTCAGCAAGTTTGCCAATGACTCCAAGCTGTGTGGTTTGGTGGATATGCTGGAGGGAAGGAATGCCATCCAGAGGGACCTTGACA
>NDXB01019787.1:0-16477 GCA_002631895.1 Agapornis roseicollis | reverse complement strand
TCGCTCAGCAACAACCAAAAACATCGGCCTGATCAGCCTTGTTCCCGGGCTAAGTCAAAACACGGCTACTGAAGAGAAGAAAAACTGACTGCAACTGCTGAACCCAGGACAGACGTGTTGGAGAGTGAGCTGGTTTGGTTGGTCCCACTCTTGTAGCTTACTGTGGCTTATGAGAATGATTACTGCTTTGGGATTGACTGCGTAAATGTCAGATAGGCACATTTTCTATTAATGTTCCTCATACCCAAGTTTGAAAGTGGCTTCAGAACTATTCCCTGAGGGGTTTGGTGACTGTCCTGCCGATGGGAAAGTAACTGCTGGACTGGGACCTTACCAGCTCCCATGGGACTCTGTCACGCTGCTCTGATCTAATCCTCATGAAAGTCTGACCCTTCCTTTCAAATGAAGACTAATCCATCATGCCCTGATTGTGAAGAACATTAGCTGTTGACAAATGTGGTGTTTGTGGTGGTAATAACAGCCTGATTGATGGCCAGGGCTGGGGAACCGCAGCTCTGAGGTGAGCAAGCGAGCTGCTGTGCCAAGTGTTCCCAAAGGTGAGTTTAGTATCTACATGTGGAGGCTGGTGGGGAATAAAAGGGTTTTTATGGAGCTTCCCTGCAGAGTTTAACATTTTGGGCAGGTCTGTGCTGACTGACGTGTGGAATTCCCAGGGCTGCGATGGGAAAGAGGAGAAGCCTGATGTGGCTGCAGTTTGCTGTTGGGGTCCAAGCTCTGTTGCAATTTGTCTCTTCAGCAAAGATAAATAGCTTGATAGAAGCTTTTTTTATTATATAAATCATGCAAGAAAAAGTATTCTTGAATAAAAGAGAAAGAAGAGAAAAAGGGACATGGAGCAGGGGAGCTGCTGNGAGCTGCTGCAAGGGCTGGAGCAGCTCTGCTCTGGAGCCAGGCTGAGAGAGCTGGGCTGGGGCAGCCTGGGGGAGAGAAGGCTCCTGAAGGGGAGACCTGAGAGCAGCTCCAGGGCCTAAAGGGGCTGCAGGGAACCTGGAGAGGGGCTTGGGACAAGGGCCTGTAGGGCCAGGCCAAGGGCAATGGCTTGAACCTGCCAGAACAGGGGAGACTGAGCTGAGCTCTGAGGCAGAAGCTGTTCCCTGTGAGGGTGCTGAGGCGCTGGCACAGGGTGATGGCCCAGAGAAGCTGTGGCTGCCCCATGCCTGGCAGTGCTCAAGGCCAGGTTGGACACAGGGGCTTGGAGCAAGCTGCTCCAGTGGAAGGGGTCCCTGCCCGTGGCAGGGGTTGGAGCTGGAGGAGCTTTAAGGTCCCTTCAACCCAAACCAGGCTGGGATTCTATGATTTTGATTCACTGACCTGTTCTGCTATGAACTATTTGTCCTGAAAACCATGGAGATGGGTAACTTTTTAGGAATGCTAGACAGATGTACTGTGTGCTCTGTTGGGTTTTACATTTGGATTTTAATCCTTGCCTGTGCATTTTTCACGCTCTCTGGATTATGCACAAGCATGATAGGTTGGTTTTTGTTTGAGGGGGATTTGAGGTGTTTTTTAACACTTAACATACAAAAACCTTCCAGGACAGAAGCAATCTGTGAAAATTAGAAGGAAATATCCCCTTTTATATTATGTGTTTTCCTATTTCTAGTGGTGGAAATGCAAATTGAGGCTGGGCTGCAATCTGAATTCTGCAGGGACTTTCAGTTGACAGAAGTAAACCATGTGGTGGGGGTGCCACATGGTCTGAACATAAACATGAATTAAACCCCACGAGTGTGATGGAGCCAGAGCTGTTGAAAAACTAGAGCTAAGAATGTAAATTTGTACTCTAAACAAATGGATTGGAATCAGATTTAATTGCCTCAATAAAGGGGCAGCAGGAAAACGATGAGTTTCAGAGAGGATTAAATGTACCTCAGAAAGCAGAATAGACTGTTAATGTGTGATAGATGAATGGCAGAAGCCTGACAGAAGGATATTACACTGATGCAATTACACAGAAAATGTGAATATGTGTTAAAGAAGGCGAGTGGAAGGCAGGAGCTCTTGCTGAGATACAACAGGGTCTTTGCATCCTAGTTCAACCTTGGACTCTGTCTCACTTTTGAGTGTGTCTGGTTGGACTGCTTGGAGTCCCACCATTCCCTTACTTGGATCCTGGATCTTGAGAGCTGTAACCTGTTCTTTGGAATGTCTGCTGCATTAATTTGGGCAGGGTCAATGTGGGCTACATGGAGCCAATCCAGTGGGACAGGAGATAGCCCACCTGATTTTAGACATCTGCATCTCCAGTAACCATTCAGGCTCCCTTTGTAGTCAGTGGGGAAATAATCCCACCCAGTTTTAGACTGCAATTCATCTCAACAGTTTTAGACCTAGGTTTACAATACCATGAGGAATAGCTAAGGAATGCCTACTTGGTCAGGATTAAACATAGGAAGGCCTTTGGTGAAGATGTCAGCGTTAACATATGAGAGGTTATGCCAGCATTGTGAGAACTGTTAGATTTGATTTAACTATATATAAATTTTAAGTCAAAGCAAGATGCCAATGCCTGCTCACTGAATTCCCATTCCTCTCGTGCTGTAGATTATGTTTTGCTGGTGGAGGAACCCGCATGTTGATACCACTAGAGAAACTTCTGCTGCAAAAGAGGTTCCATGACAATGTGGCTTCTCTGGCCCATCTGTGAGTGAAGGATGCCTGTCACCAGTGCCTCTGGAGTGGCTGCAGGGGGGTGGCACGTAGTCAATGGGGCTCCCAGGGCTGATGGAGTGTCACCGTGCTGACAGACAGAGACAGATCAATGAAAGGCTTTGAAACAAAATGTGGTTGCCAGATCCTTAGCAATTTTCCCAAAAAGGTTGTGTCCAAGAAGCAGGAGCAACAGAACAGGCTTTTGCCTCTCTTAAAAAGTTTCCATGTATTTCCTATTTCCAGCACCAGTTTTCCAGGAAAAAGGAAACCCCCACCCCCTCTAAACAACAAAAATGTGCCTGCTAAAAATGGGTATTTCTG
Organism: Agapornis roseicollis; assembly: GCA_002631895.1. NCBI lineage: Eukaryota > Metazoa > Chordata > Aves > Psittaciformes > Psittacidae > Agapornis > Agapornis roseicollis. The sequence continues at coordinate 13,483 of NDXB01019787.1, read as the reverse complement.
AAGATGCATGGTTGGCCTTAGACACAAATGTGATGTTCTGGGGAGGAGGCTCTCATATGTTACCGGCATCCCAGCACAAATCAGAATGCAAAGGTAGCTGGTGGGGGGCATCTGCCACAGGCTGACAGTGTGGCCAAAGTACCTAAACTGTGACTGTCTCAGGCTGTTTTGGTGGCGGAAAATGCATGTACTTACTTCCCCACTCCTCATGGGAGCTGCTGGGCTTAATTGTTCAGTGTTGAGGAAGCATTTGTGCTATGGCAAGAAAAAAAATTGTATTATGCTAGCACAGAAGTTTATTCTGATTTAATCAACTGTAAAACTGCTCCCTGCTACTTCCACACCAAACGAGACTGCTTTAGAGTCTGCTGGTTTTCATTGTCCAACCACAAAACCGCTTTCTGTGCACAGATCAATGAGTTATCAGTTTGGGTCGAGCTTAACTTGGAAGAAGTGCAAATGTCCAGAGAGCCAAAGTGCCTGCTCTGTCAACAGGGTAGAAGAGGGGAGATGTCACCAAGTGAACTAAAGGAGGAACAGGCAAATTACTTCAACTATAGGAACACCTCAGAGCCAAAGCCTTCTTACTCTGTGGGTGAGTTTGCTGTGCCCTTGCAAGCACCTTAAAGGGGCTGAACCTTCCAGCTCCCTTTGGGGTGGACTTCTGTGAGACATCTCCATGGTAGCATAGGCTGCATCACACTCCTTCATGTTGACTGCAGCTTGTCCAGGGACTGTTCATTTGAAAGGTTTTCCTGCAGAATCAGACTAGAGGAGTTTGGGAAAAGAAAAACCAACCCAATACAAATCAAAAATCAAACCCCAAACCCCACAGCCAGACTGCCAGCCCAAAATCTCTTAGTTTAATCTCCATCTCTCACAATTCCTTTCTGAAACTGCAGGAGCAGGCATCAGGAGGCACCTGCTTACACTGGCTGTGTAACTCCCCTGCTGCCCATCCTTTTCTCTTCTACCTCCTCTTCTGTTTTGGTGATATCTTTTTACCTTTGCCAAGTCACTTTCTCTACCATTGATGCCATCCCTGACTCCAGTGTGGGCTGCCAGCACTACACCACAGTTACTCTGCCTGTGGATATCCTGTATTCCTCACTTGCTTTTTAAAGCCTGTCGAAAGCTGCCATAGGTAAAAGAACTATGGGGAGCTGTAATCTGGGAACATTTCAGAGCTGCTTGCAGCTTTTTTTCCTGCTGCCATGCCTGACAACTTGAACTGGTGGAATTATTCATTGGAAATAAAGCTTTTGAGGAGTATAGCTACTTATTGCTATGAATGATTTATGTATTATTTATATTGCTGTAGCTTCTAATGACTCCTTATAGATTGAAGCTCTACAGTGTTGAGCTTTGCACTAACATGGTATGTTTAGTGGAGGATAGTAGAATAGGCTCAGGACAGGGAGCCTAAGGTAGGAGAAACAATCACATTTGGTGTAGTAAGTGGCTGTCACAGTGCAGCCCGCCCTGCTGTGAGCAAGTGTTTCATAGGCATCTTCCCATAGGTAAATTTTAACGAGAGCTTTGGAGGAGGACAACACGTTTTTGCATTCCTCCCAGGGGCAGCATGGTAACAGGAGAGAAAAAAAGGAAAGAAAAGGCTTGTTGGAAAACGTAACCAACGGGCAGTAAGAGCTGGCATTGTTATCAGAGCAGAAGGTGGGCTTGGTATGTTTTACCCTGTCTGCAAGCAGGTTGCCTTGGCTGCTGTTGAGCTGCTCATCTCTCACAGTTGCCTGTTAAATGCTGAAGCCTATTTGCACTCTCTCACACACATTCTAGCCCAGAGGCTGGCTTGCAAAATCAGGCTTATGTACTACCAGTTGGTTATTCAGCTGGTGGGAGAGGCCCCAGCGATTCTCCCTGAGCTGGATTGCACCTTTATCCAGTCCTGTCTGCTTAGGAATAACTCAGCCAGGGTTGGGTCCCATCTTTCATGATTGATGAAGTGAACTCTTGAAGGTGACAGGCAGCGTCCTTACTCAGACTGTTCTTAGGCAGTGAAAGGAACTCAGCTTTGCTGAACTGTTGTAACAATAAGAAAAAAGCCCAGTGTCATCCTGGAAGATCAGCATATGCCCATAAGTATCACTGAGCTAAAGGACACTGAGCCTCAGCCAGGGACTGAAGCAGACCCCGANGCTGGTGGGAGAGGCCCCAGCGATTCTCCCTGAGCTGGATTGCACCTTTATCCAGTCCTGTCTGCTTAGGAATAACTCAGCCAGGGTTGGGTCCCATCTTTCATGATTGATGAAGTGAACTTCTGAAGGTGACAGGCAGTGTCCTTACTCAGACTGTTCTTAGGCAGTGAAAAGAACTCAGCTTTGCTGAACTGTTGTAACAATAAGAAAAAAGCCCAGTGTCATCCTGGAAGATCAGCATATGCCCATAGGTATCACTGAGCTAAAGGACACTGAGCCTCAGCCAGGGACTGAAGCAGACCCCGGAGTGGTAGAAGATGAATGACAGCACCAGCAAACTGACAAATTGGGTTTAAGTAATATTAAGGAATAGCTTCTCTGGTGCCTCATTGACTCTGCCAAGGTGAGCAGCATATTTCTTCCATCGGTGCTCTTTCAGTGATCCCATATAAGTCATGTTTTCAGTTAATACCAAACAACAGTGTTAGCAGTATTTTGGGGACATAACAAAGCCTCCCACAACTCCAGAATGGGAAATTCAGGAATTCACTGCAAGGAGGTTTTACATCAGATTTCACTGCTTCAAAATAGAGTTGATTTTACTTCAAGAAGAGGGTTGAATGTTTTGAATGCTTTAATTTCACCTGTTGGGGGTTTGTACCTGTTTTCCAAACCTAGAAACCTCGGTCATTTTAGATGGGTTTGTAGTTACAAAGCATCCTATGCATCCTTATCCTACGTAAAGCTTAAGCACAAGTTTAACATATGAAATTTAATAGACTTCAGCAAGGGAAAAAGTTTTCCAGTTTATCAAATGACAACTCGAGTATATTATATTATATTATATTATATTATATTATATTATATTAATTATATTATATTACCTTCCACTAGCTGACTACTTCCCCAGATTAGGACCTATGTTCTCAATCTCCCTACTAAGCAGTTTACTTCAAACAAAATGTCTCGGCCTTTTTTTTTGTCCTTTGGATTTATAATGTTACAGTTTAGCTATAAGCTTTATTGTGTGATTTTGCTTTGGTGTGCATGTACTTGCTGAATTGTAGCCATTATTGAAAGTAATATGCCATAACTGAAAAGAGGATAATGTACAAGAGCTGTATGTATTTAACAAATACCTAAAGGCCATGAAGCAATACTTCTGACCCAGCCAGGCCCCTAGATACTGAGTTCTCCCTCTGAGTAAAGATAGATTCAAAACGATTCTGTAGCCTCTGTTCTGCTGCCGTCCAGCAGCAGGCAAAGAGGTTTCATTTGCTTTAAATAAACCAAATCCCAACATGGGTGAAAGCAGAGCAGAGGGTGAGCATGGAGAGGAGCTGTCTGAAGATGCCTCTCTATCTGCAGGTCCTGTGGCAGCTCTGCTGGCTGCTTCTTCAGGGTGGGCAGCACCTTCTGAAAGCAAACCTGTCAAAGCTGTGGGCCAAAGTTGGGGTTTTTACTGGTTTGAACTGCTTTGGAAATCTAACTGTGCAAATGGGAAGGTTGGATGGAGCTGGGGGCAACCTGCTCTAGTGGAAGGTGTTCCTGCCCATGGCAGGGGCTTGGAAGTGAATGAGGTTTAAGCTCCCTTCCAACCCAAACCTGGCTCAGATTCTACAATTCTATGAAATACAAGAAGCCATATTCTAACTGTTGGAGACCAAGATGAGTTATTGTGGATCATTCTCTGGAGGAGAATTATCTCCCTTTAATAAGTGAAGATCTTTCATAAAAGAATCAGATTTATGTAGAAAATGTCATTTATCACTGAAAAAAAAAAATGAATCTCACCTCAGAATCAAAGATCAGATGGAGGCACAACATTGAATATCCATGCAGTATGGGCTAGTGCTGGTGGAGGACTATAACTTCATGTCCATCAGCCCCAAAGTAACGGCCTCTCAAGCAAGAGCAAAAACCCCTTCCTAGTTCAGCATCACAAGAATAATGAGTTCATTAACAGCTGGAAGGCTTAAGTCATGCATAAGTCTTGGTGTTGTAAGACAAGAGTTAAACAACTTCTTTTATTGCTATAGTTGGAGTTACAGGAATTATAGTAAGGGAACACCAAAAGCTAATTCCTAGCTTGGCTGAAACCTTCCTGAATCCCTCTGGCCACAAGTTACCATGTTTTTTCTCTGAAACAAACCTCTCCTATGTTTTCAAGCTCCTGTAATTCAATGCTGTTATAGAAATCTCTAATCCTCACACAGTCCACTGGCATTCTCTTGTTTTCCTTGTTTACACAACCTCATTCAGTTTGCTTACTGCTGAGAGCATCATCTTGGCTCCAGCTCAGCTGATAAGCAAGCACAGAAAGACTTGCAGATTAGAAAGACAAATATTTGAACCTGATTAATCTAAAAGAAGGTTCAGTCGTATAATGTTCCAGGGCTGATTTAGACACATGAAGTTAAGAAACAGCAGAGAAAAAGCGAATACAGCAATCTCTTGGTCTGAGTGATATGAGATCACATCTTGGTCCAAGATGCTCTCACAGAGTGGGAAAAAGGTTGATTTAATATGAAGGTTGACATAGTTTGATTAAACTATACGATTGTACTAAGCCAAAGTAGATGGAATAAATCTAAAGTATAACAGGCAAGACCTGCCACTGATCAGTGTATTTTGTTTTTCCTTCTTGTTCTGAATATATTCTACACATGCAGTGTGACAGTTGGCCCTGAGACAAAAGAATAACATGTTGTAGAAGAACTTCAGTTTAATACAAGATAGATGCACATTTCGGCACTTAAAGTGAGCTCCCACTGAATGTGCAAAGCAGGTAACTGCATCTGCAGAGGCATTTGGTGAAAATAATGAGTGTGCAAATAGCAAATATGATTCAGTTCCCCAGTCTAGGAAATAGGTCAACATAATCCATCACTGGTTTCTGCTCTGTGCTGGTCCTGCAGTGAGTGGAAACTTTCCAAATACCTGACATATTGGCTTTGCTGTCTTTTAATGGATACTCCATATTCTGTAATAATAGTGACAGCTATGGTCAGTGTTCCTGCTGCTGTTCGTCGCCCTTTGGGGGAGGCCAACAAATCTGAGCAACTTTCTCCTCTCTTTCTGAAACAGTCCCTTAACACATGCTGCAATCATCCCAGAATGCATTCAGTAAATCATCTCTGATTGCACAGTTAAAGAGCACTGCTCTGTATTGGTCATTTAAAACGTCTTCAAGGGTTTCATTGACGAAGACTTTCCGAGAGGAAAGAGGCAACAAGGAAAGTCTATTAAATTCTGAGTCACTGTATGCTGGGTGTCACATTAGAACTGAAATCAGATTCAGCATTTCACAAAGGAAGGAAGACCAAAAAGACAAGGGAGATGAAGGGCTGTTTATCCATAGGAGGACGTGATATGTGTAACAAGAGCCACCGTACAAAGGGTTAGCTGTTCAAAATGCCCCTTTAAAAAAGATACAATTAGAGCTTAATCAGTTCTTCCTTCAGTTCAGAGCTCCCACATTTAAGCTAATGAACACGTATGCCAAGTCAGCCCTATTTGTACCTTGCTTATCTTGACCATTTAAACAAGCTGGCTTTCTGCTAACATTGCTGATAATGGACATTGCACATCTCTGCAAGGGAGTATTGCTCCTCTTTGTAGGTTTGATTTTGCTCCATAAAGGCTGTTGAGAATCAGGTGTAATTTCTTCCTTCTAAAAATGTCCTTATAATTAACTTACAAATAAGTTGATAAAAAGCTAATAGACTCTATACTAACCACAGGAGGGCTCCTGATCTGTTCCTAGAACCACAGGAACATGGTGGGAAATTCCAAGGAAAAAGGAAATCAATAAATCAATGAAGAAAGAACGTTGTAGCCCACAAAGTTCAAGGAATGTACAATTGTTACTTGACACTAGATGTAGAGCAAATTAGTTTATTCACGTGTACAATGCAGCACCCTGTGTTTGAGGCTGCTGTATGTTATGGAGAGGCTGCAATGTGAAGTCAAGCTCTCTAAAGCCGTGTCTATGCTGGTAAATTAAATATACTTGGTGTCACCCTCTAACTCTGAGGCTGGCAGGCTCATCTCCATACCGTATAGCTCTTTTCTCCTTCAGTGTAGCACTCTGTTGGCAGAATGCTTGCTGAAACAGCTCTAACATGTTAAATCATAAATCCTTCATGGGAATTCTCTAGAAATGGGTTGTAGCCTGGGCCAAAATTGGGGATTGCTGTAAAGGTTTTTGACAGCAGGTATCTGCCGAGAGTGTGAGCAGAAGGTGAGGAGGCAACAGTATAACACCATTCAGAACAGTGCTGGAAGCCTGGCTGGAACCTGGAAGCAGCACAGCCTTCTCATTAGGGACCGCTAAGCACTGATAAATTCATCATGGTTTTAGGTTCAGGTGCACACCGCTGTGTTGTTAGGCACAGGCACTGTCCTGCCTCTGAAACTGGCCCTTTTCAAGTGCTGTTTGCCAGCCTTGTGCATGCAGAATATCTTTCTGGAGTTGGGCTTTTCCCTTTTCCTCCCCCAGATCAGTGCTTCTCAGTGTTTGTGTTCCATGCATACTGCATGTTTCTCTTCTGTCATTGCATCTTCTGGGGGAACAACTTGCTGAGGCCAACAGACACAAGTATGTATGTTCCTGAGGGTATGGCCTTTGGTGCTAGCCCATCAAGTTCCATTGGGCCTCATCCACTTTTCAAGTGTGCTGGCTCTCGTGCAGTTTTGCTTTGTACCTACAGGTAACTGAGTACTTTCCTCCGCATATTCATGTACAAGACATGTACACACACATACACATATGTACACACACAGCTACTCCTCTATAGGATGTGGGCTGTTATACATTTAAATGCAAGCATCTCCCTAGGTATCTCCTCAAATCTAACTGGTCAGGTTGCTCCAGGTATGGTATTTCTGTCACTTAAACTTTACTGTGGTCATATTGATGGGAGTGTGTACTGTGGATCTTTCCATGGTTAATTCTCTGTTGCTGTCTGCTAGCCACTGGCTCAAGGTGGAGTGATGATCCAGCAATACAGGAACATACAGGTTCCCAACATCTGTCAGTCCAACACTTACAAATTGGAGCCCATCACACTTCATCAAACGTGTTGTTATAGACCCCAGGAGCTTCTCATTCATCCTGCAGCCCAAGGTACCGATAACACCTGCAGCACCCAAGGTCCCTTGTAAGCAGTGAACTCCAATCCCCAAAGCCTTGTTGTAGCAATGAGCAGAAAATCATGGCAGCCAGTGCTGGAAAAACAGGAATTCAGCTAAAGCTTAACAACACTTTGTGCTGCAAACATCACTTAACTTGACAACCAACCAGTAACAGCTAGAGTGAAAATAAAGGGTTAGGCAGGTAAAGAGATAAAGTACGAAGAACATGCTGAGCAAATAACAGCCTTTTGAGACTCAACATTAGCATAATTACTAAACATACGTAATTGCTGAAATAGTATTTGTTGGCAGCGTTTGTGCTTCTAAATGCAATACTTTCTCTCTTCCCTACGTTATCTTCTGCTAGGACTACGGAGTGTGCTTGCATTCTGCTTTCAGCTGGGAGAGCTGCTATGGAAATTGGCAGCATCTGAAAGCCAAGGGCATAGAAAGGAACAAACATGTTTAACACCTTGGAGTCCAACCATCCTTTATAAACAAGGTTGTCATATTTGGATACATGTCTTGTTAAATGTTATGCCATCAACTCAGCATTTGTCCCAGCACCCTACTCGATACTTGATAAGATTGGACATTCTCAAATCAATTCCTATTGATTTCTCACTGCTGAAATAAGATAAGCATGTGACAGACACAACGAGAGTTCACCCCAGCAGATCAAGCCATTCCAACACAGGAAAACAACTGCGTTGATAAACTCCAAACAAGATCCCCCACCAGACACAAATGTAGCAGCATGCAGTGCACAAGTAAAGGTCCTGCTACAATCAAAAGCATTAGGTGGTTCTGTTTTAAAAGGTATTTGGCCACAGTTGTGATCAAGAGCAGGTGGCAATCAAAATGAATTAAAAAGCAAGAAAAAACCCAACAACAGATGAGGTTGCATCTGTGAAGGTTGTGGAGCTGATCTGCAATTATTTATGAGCACTAGATGTGGCCTGGGTACAGAGATCATGCTGTACTGGCTTACTGCATCTCGTACTGTATATTGCTTCACAGGTCAGGCAGGAAGCTGTCAGAGGCAATACTGGCCTCTACCTTAGTAAATTACCTATACATACCATGGAAAGGGGAAAAAATGTATCTGCACAATTAGCTGTGAAGATTCCTCTGCATAGAATCATAGAACAGTACGGGTTGGAAAGGACCTTCAGATCATCCAGTTCCAACCCCCCTGCCATAAGCAGGGACACCTCACACTAAACCATGGCACCCAAGGCTTCATCCAACCTGGCCTTGCGCCAGGGATNATAAGCAGGGACACCTCACACTAAACCATGGCACCCAAGGCTTCATCCAACCTGGCCTTGAGCACCGCCAGGGATGGAGCACTCACAACCTCCCTGGCCAACCCATTCCAGTGCCTCACCACCCTAACAGGAAAGAATTTCTTCCTTAGATCCAATCCAAACCTCCCCTGTTTCAGTTTGAACCCGTTACCCCTTGTCCTGTCACTGCAGTCCCTAATGAAGAGCCCCTCCCCAGCATCCCTATAGGGCCCCTTCAGATACTATTGAAGTACTAACTGCAGATGGCAAAAATAGGACTATGCAAGGGTGGCTCAGAAAGGACAGATACCACAGAGACAGCCCCCATGGAGAAGGCTGAAGAAGTGTGGCCTTCTAAACCTTCAGCATGGTAAGATACAAAAAAGTCACATGCAGAAGGACCTCTCTATGGCTGAAAACATCTTTGTGTTTTAAACCTTGCTGTATTCTTGCTGTGGGTTCAGAAGGTGATATCTGTCTCTGGAGCACTGACCACGGCTCACTTACCAATCCTCTCAGACAGAGGAGCTGAGAGAAGCTGGTGTCATCCTGACTTAAACCATGGACTGTGGGATCCGGAAGCCTGCAGCAAAAGCACAAGGCCTCATTTACACACACAGCCCCGGAGCAATCTGTATATGGCCTTGCTGGCTCCCTGGTGAGCCTCTGCGGGAGTCTCACCAGCAGCAAGTGTCTCATGGAGTGTAAATTGCATGGCCCACAGGGATAGCTCAAGCCTTGATAATTCAGGCTTACACATGATTTCCTCAGAGGAAACTCAAGCACAGTAAGCAGGAAGCATGAGGCTATTTGGTGATGACTACATAAATAAGAGATAAAGAATGGCAGAGCCTTCAAAAGTAGACCAGGAAAGCCTTCTACTGCCTAGCCCTGTGGTGGCATTTAGACAGCTGTTTCTTTAGGCAAGAAGATCAGTATTTTGCTGTCATTCATTACGGATTTACCAGTTTTGTATTGATTTTGTTGTGGCCTCCTATGTACTTTAATTGCTGCAATAGAAAAACAAGTTGCTATAACATGACATTTCCTTTCTGAGAGGCTGGCAACAGAATTGCATAAACCACTGGTAGATTCACTGATTTCCCTTGTGAGTCAGTAATAAAATGATGACTGAAACAGCTTGTCCTTCTTTCTGTTCCAAAACAGGGTTTTTTTGTTGTTTCCAAGAGCTCTCACTAGCTGTGGGTTGAGAACAGAAATCTTCCCGATTGCTGGATTATATGGGAGACTTTCCTATAGCATTTCTTGGTTAACTCTGAGGTTTTACTGATGTACTGTGAGGGACAGCAGGTGGCTTTGCTGGAGCAAGCAGGCTGCTCAGGCTGTGGGTCAGATCTACCCACAGCTGGCCAAGGGCAAGGGGGATGATTGGCAAAGTGGTTTCTGGGGCTCTCGTTGCTAGATTGACAACTCTCAGGAGTCTGGGGTGAACAAGAAGTGCTTCCTGCCTCTGGGGTGGAAGTTGCCACATTCATGGTACCTTCAGGCTGAAATGGAGGTAAGAGTAAGAGGCCTTATTTGCATTCCCTGTGGCTTCCACCCTCAGCTTTTGATATTTCCCCCCCAGAATAATGTTCTAATCCTCTGTGTGTAGCCATCTGCTGACACTCTCTGTTGGAACTTCCATAGCTGTTCTCTTCTTGTACATGTCCAATCCTGATGCCTTCTTTTGTGTATGTTTTAAGCTGTGACCCTGACAGAACTGAGTCCAAGGGAGGTGGTAGACAGGAGGTAGTTCACCTCATTGGAAACTGGGTCTGAGCTAGAATTCATGGCAATACCCACTGTTCTCTTTAGTCTGGTTTTGGTCTCACTGCATGGATTAATACGGCAAGGAAAGACTTCTTCCCTCTAGCTGCTTGGTATGTGAGTATTCAGCTACTATTATGGAAGAGAAACAGATGAAGGCCTGTGAGGTGATCTATTAAAATACTTCAGTGTGTCCATAAATAAAGTTCTGCAGCAACCCTGTGAGTAAGTCAATGTTACAGATATTTTGGGGATGGTAAGGTAGGATGGAGCTGGTGATGAGTTGTCTCAGTAGTATGTTTCAAGTAAAGCCTGGGCAATCCCTGGCAGGATTGTAGAAGTGGCAAGAGAAGAAGGAGGAGGGTTTGTTAGGGTTGGTCCGTCTGATAGAAACAATTGTATGCAATCAGGCAAAGTTAAATCAGGTCTGTCAGCTCTAGGGGTGTATTGGGATTTGGGCATGTATTTTGTGGGATTTTCCTGAAAGGTGGGATTGACAAAAGAGGCAAAACATGCTCAGTTTGGAAAGCAAAGGTGGGCTGAAGGAAAAAAACAAACCCAAAAGGCAGCTTTCTTTGCCTTCTGCTGATCCTACTTCAGATCAGAGCTGCTGGAAAACTCCTCAAGGAGTACATGCAAGCTGTTCTGTATGGCCATTTCGGCATAGCCCAGCTGGTTAATGCTAGCAAATCTGGGCTGGTAACACTTCCTGAAATAAAACCCATCTTACCAGAAGAGGAAAGTCTAAGAACAGAAAAGTCTGTTGTATTTTTTATCCATGGTTGCTGATGTACTTCTCGGAGACGTGTAAACAAAGCCAACTTGTTGATGAGAAATATGTCAGTCAAAGAGCTGCTGAATGTTCTGGAGACGGTTATCACTGGATGTTTTGACTACATGTCTGAGAGCTCGTGCTCTTGGGAAATTTCCCAATAGATCTGAAGATAAACACACAAGCTCTTGGCATCTCTCCTGCCTGGATGAGCCTCTGAGAACTGGCAATTATTTACATTTAACCTGAGCACCCTCTAAAGCTTGTGGTACAACTCTCGGCAAGCAGCACTGGAGAGTTTTGCAGTGGTGTTTATTGAGGACAAAGTCCCAAGAACATTTAAATTCTGCCAATCTGCTCGCCTTCACATCGTGTCAGAATAAAAACGCTCCCTGTTGGATTGATCTGTAGTCACTTCGGTCACAGTTGAAATATAAAAGTAGCAAAAATCAGGTGAGTGAAGCTGTTCTGGAAAGCTCTCCACTGGGGGTAACATCACCAGGCGTTTGGTGAGGCGCTGAGAAGAAATCTGGTATTCAAAACAACTTTCTTAAGTTTGCATTTAAGTCAAGTGTTCAATGATCCCCTGCTGCAGAATGTCCCCTGCTGCTACAGTTCTGAGCTCCTGAATGATCCTTCATAGGGTAGAGCTCTACTAAATCCACATTTAGGCTTCAGGGAGGCAAGATGGATTGTGGGAGGTTGGTCTCAAACAGCAAGAAGTAAAGATTCACAACTAGGCACCTACAAAAGCATCACCACCGCTGGTGGTCTCATTGCTTGCTTTTCTGCACAACCCTCTGACAATGGGCATGGTTCACTGTGATCCAGTGTCTTCCCTCCAAGCATGAGTGCTCTTGAGCAATGATCCAGTGCAGCAGCCTGGGGTGACTACTTGAACTGTGACATGAGGCAGTAGAGGACAATACGGAACAATGTCTAAGGAAATAACCCCTCCTTAATCTGAACAGGGTTTAGTTTCTTTCCCTTCTTATTTTTCTTTGGATATAATTCTTCTTGTGAGGACATGGGCAGTGTCCACTGTGCAGAGCTCTTGAGCAATGGCTTGAACTTGGAAGAGTAAGCAGTAAGCAGATATTTTTAATTGGAAAGCTCATATTTTCATGTCTCCTTTCTGATTGTTAATCAGGACCATGTACAGGAGTGATTCCCTTGTTCGGGTGGCAAGAGCAACGGAGCACAAGTGGTTTTGTTCTCCACCTACATTACTGGTACGCTCGGTTTAATTTTACCTGTTACAATCAGTCTCTCTTCCATAGCACCCATGTGACTGGCAGAAACACAGCCCATGGGGTAGTAAAGTGAAATGCCATAGCATTAACCAGAATTCCACACATCAGCACAAGGAATAAACATGATGAAAAATGCTTTACCCTTGAGAACTAACCAGTCTCCATTAGTGGGAGTAAATAACTGACTGACTTTATTTCTGGAGCCTGTAGAGTTTTGTAATTCTCCATCTCTGTGTTAAGCTCTCAAGCTGCTCTAAAGCAGTGCTGAGGAGGGTCATCAACTGGTTTAAAATCCAGTGTAGTATTCCCCTCATGGAGATGTATTTCCATGAGTGCAGCGTATTGTATAGTCTCAGGTCACTGCTGCTACTGGCAATAGCCCTAGGTACAGTCAATAAATGTATTAAGGCTTAATTCTTGAAAGGTACTAAATAAGTTTTCTTTCCTAATAAAAAATATGTAATAATGTGGTTGCCCCATCCCTGGCAGTGTTCAAGGCCAGGTTGGATGGGGCTTGGAGCAACCTGCTTCAGTGAAAGGTATTCCTGCTTGTGGCAGAGGGTTGGAACCGGATGAGGTTAAGGTCCTTTCCAACCCAAACCATTCTATGATTCTATAAAAATCATTACATGTTACTGAAGCAGCAGAAGCATTTAATCTGATCTGCAAAGTGATTTTCTCCCTTTGAGCAGTTAGAAGTCCAAGCTGGTTTATGTGGTGGGCATTGCATTGAACATCTGCCTAACACGGTGTGGGCAATGAAGGAAATTATGCTGACATTATTTGTACCCTGAAAGTGTGTCTCTGGATGGACACCACTCCTCTGTGTGTTTGTGTATGTGCATGCCTATATATGTGCTTTCTTTTACATGTGCATGCATGCACATAGTTATAAAACAAAGGCCACCAGCAATGCTTAAGCCCAACTCCAGCTCACTGGAAAAGAAATATCAATGACAGATTGGCTGCAGGATGGGCTCCCATTTTTGTACATTTGTAGCTTAAGGAATTGCTTCCTTGTTTTCTACACACACCCACCAGGTGTGTGCAGGACTCCTCATAACCAGTCCTGTTCAACATCTTTGTGGCTGCCATGGACAGTGGGAT